>JARVGW010000086.1:12455285-12483643 GCA_031762495.1 Anablepsoides rubrolineatus | reverse complement strand
GGAGGCGAGACAAAAGAACAGAGTGGTCCACAGTATCAAAGGCTGCTGTAAGGTCAAGAAGTACCAGAGCTACTGGAGCTTGGATAAACATCTTTAAAATTTGCAACAAATTTTGATCATGCTGTATATTTTATTTGACACGATCAGATCGGCTGAAGGCCTTTAAGAAAGGAGAGACACCTTTTACTAAATAAAAGAAATATGTTTATAAAGTCATTGTGTAATGTTCAAGTTCTAACTCAGTAAGTATTCAGAATCGGTGAGTACCCAAACTTGCTTTGAAAAAAGCCTGGTATCTGGACACCACTATTGTTTATAAACTGAGTTTTTAGGTGATATTTACTGGTAATAGCATTCCTGCTAATGAGTTTTATGGAGTCAAAGGTAACTTTTTTTTAAACATCTTGTCAAACCCATTCACCTAATGATGTCTTGATATCTTATGTTGTCACTGTCATGGAATTCACCACCATGGTAAACAGAAATATGGAAGGAAAGCTTGTGAAGGAAGAAGTAAGCTTTTTAACATGATGTGAAGGGAATAGATAGGTATGCTCTTAACTCTAAAAATAGTCTCTTTTCATCTCAGCCACTTGGGTTTAATGTCTAAATGTAGCAAAGTAGTAAATAATGGTAAAGAGTCAGCAAGAAGTTAAACCTAGCTGCTTTGTATTTTGGTACCCAGGATGCCAAAATCAGCCATAAGTTGGATAGTCTTTGTATAGATATCAGGAGTTCTTGGTTGATGAAGGAGTTATACAAACTACCTCATATCCTTGGACTTGTTCCAGCATTATGAGCAAGCTTTTTCCAACTCCTTACTCTCTTGTCCCCCCCCCCCCCTGACACACACACACACGAACAGAATTTGAGATGTTCTATGAAAGCAGTGCTGCAGAAAGCATCAGCATCCGCTCACATCTGATCACAGGCGCGAGGAACAAGGAGAAAAAGGATGAGAGGAGGAGGAGGAGCAGAGACAGACTGGGTCTCAGCCAGAGAGCAGTGATTCAGTATGTGGGAAGGAGTGTGGGAATGCAGGGAATGCAAAAGAAATCCTGCCGAGTCATTCTGGCGTAGGATGCGCTCATCACCTCCTGGCCTCGTAAGAATATAGAAGTGGATGCTATATTGTCAAAGCAGGGTGATATAATGGGATGTAATTACGGGGGGTGGGGGTGGGGGGGCAGACTAGCAAAAGTGAAAGCTGATTATTGCAGCAAAAATGACGCAGAATTGCCTCCCACTTGGGGCCTTTCTCTGTGGGGTTTGCATGTCCTCTCTGTGCACGCATGGGCTTTCTCCAGGAACTCCCATTCCCTCCCACTAACCAGAAACCTGCTTGTTAGATTAAAGTGTCTGTGACATGCAAATGCTTCAAATGCAAAAAGTCAAAGAAAACACCTTTGTATTTAGAGCACTTGGCATAATATACGATTTTACCTATTTTGTTTCATTTAGAACACCTGTAAACCTAACTAGCTATTTCTCTTTAGCATTATTAGTGAAAGAGCTATAATCTGTGTGCTAAGAAAAGCATCTACTTTTAGATGTATGCTAGCTGTTCGTCAAAGACTATTACACTCTTGATAACTGCAGCTGTCTGCCTCTTACAGTTTCTCCAATGAGACTTGAGCTGCTGCACTGAATCCACTTCAGTCACAGAAAATGAAAAGTAGCTCTAGATGACAAAAATCTATCAATCAAAAGGAAATAGAAATATGATTGCAGAGACTGTACAACCCATGGAACTATAATCTCAACAGAAGTATTGTGTGGAAATACTGCAGGTTCTGGTTAAGACAGCAGTCAATGGGTCAATACACTATTGAACACAAAATGTATAAGATACAGTTAGCATTTGTTTAAAATATGCAGGAACAATGACATGTAGATGTTTTAAAGGAGATATGGATATACTTCTCCATTAATTGATGAAAAAGTTTAATGCAATTAGGAAAAAACCATGACACGTTTGAAAGTTATCAAGCCTTGTTTAAGTTATTGCTTTAACTCACTGATTGCATTTTCCTCTGCTGTCATTGCAAACCATGATAATCCTTTTTTAATTGGTTTGCAAATAGTTGATACAAAAACTTCCAAATAATTTGTCAAATTACTGTTTCACTGCAGCAATGACAGGCTTTTATTACATGAACCAAGTCATATTCATTTTGCGCCACATTATTGTCACTCTCATTATTCAGCAGTTATCAGTCATTGCTCAAGGGTAGATCAGTAAAAGTTGCTAAGAAAGGAAAGCATCATTGGATCGACAGTCATTTGAGTCAAGTATTTAAGCTGCCCCTTTTCTAATGACAGGTTGGAATAGCTTTTTTAAGAATGACCCTCATAGCTAGGAACATCACAAAAAAAACATGCAATACAAAAGACAATTTTCTAAAATATCCCCTCTCTTCGATTCATTCGCAGTGAACCGTGCACTTGTACGTCTGGCCCACAGTGCAGTAAGTCTCAGAGATGTGCTGCGTGGCAGGCGTCTGTCATTTCTCAGGCAATGTGTTTGGCCCTAAGCCAGCAAGCTGGCAGCTGCCTTTGTGCATCGTGACCACTTGAAGCTGGAGATTTCACCAGGAGACGCGTGTATGCACAAACAGTTGGGTGCATATTTGCACACACAGACACACACTGTGAAATGGACACACACACTAACAAATTGCCAGCAAATTTGTATAATTATGCTCCTGACTCTGCCTCTCAGTTTGCCCTCTCAAACTGGCTCTCAGAATACTTAATCAGCTAGCTTGCATGTGCACGCACATGCACATGCCCACACACGGCGAACTTATGCAACATACATTTACATACACAGCATGTATGTAAAAAACATGAAGGCATATTCACCCTCAGGGAAGCATTTGTTTTCTATAAACAGAAAAGCACTTATAGACACACAACTGGAGAAACAAATAGACACAGTTTGTTTTTTCACATAATAATATTTTTATATTTCACACACGTTTGTACTTCTATCCTCATGGGGACTTTGCATTGACTTCCAATAATTTTCAAGTAATTTCTATTGCCCAACTATGACCTTTACCCTAAACGTATTCTAAACTCAATTCACATCTTAGTCCTAAACCTAATCCCTGACCCACAAATGGTATTTCCCCTGGGTCTGGGCTTAGGTCTCCATAAGAAGCAGTGGGTCCCGACAAGGTTGTGTGTACTGGAATGGTCCGACATTATCCCCATGAGGTAGAAAATACATGTACACACACATACTTGTCTCTCTGTACTTGTGTGGATTTTGCATTGACTTCCATTAATTTCTACAGCCTAACCCTGACCCCTTCACCTACCCTCAGTGTAGGGATAGGTACTGAATTCGATACTTTTATAAGTACTGACCGAATTCTGTCGGTACTACCGAGTATGTATTCACGTAACATCAAACGGTATCATGTTTCGGTACCTAAACACATCGTTACTGTATTGGCGTAAGAGTGGAAGATTTTCCATGCTCCACCTGAACGCAGCATCGTGCAAGAGTGTAATGACGTCAGCAGCCACTGAGTAAACAGTTCAGTCTGAAAGTAGCTTGAAACTGAGGCGAGCCTCGCAGCTCCTGGAGTGAAACTCATTGAACAGACCACTTCTGAATTATCTGGAGGATTAATTATCTTGTAAGCACGATGTTCGCTTGCTCAAAGTAAATAAAGTACTGCCACTTTTTTTATTTCATCCGCCATTAAACAGAGACCGGCAGAAGAAAACAACAGAGGCACTTCCCGACAGTCCGAACGCGTCTGACCTGAAAGATCACAAGCAGCCAACTTGAAGCGTTGGGCGCGTTTTGGATGGTCAAAACGTAGCTTGAATAACTTTTATATAAAATTTAACTTCATCCACTTTTGCTTATTTGATTTAAACTTATTTGCCTTCCATGGACCCCGTTACACACATTTTCTAGTGGGGAAATTACATCAATAGAAACATATATAGAAAAAGTTTCTTATAAAAAGCAACACACAAAAAGTACCGAAAATTGGTACCGTTGAGCACCAGTACCGATTCCAAAGTACCGGATATTGGTACCGAATTGATTCAAATGTCAAAGGTACCCATCTCTAACCCTCACAGATACATACCTAACCCTAACCTAAACTTAACCCTAACCACTTAAATACCGGCCCAACCCTGTCCCATTACCTAGATTAACCACTCAGACACAGACCCAACCCTGACCCATTGCCTAAAATTAACCTCCTATTAACAGAACCAATCCCGAACCATTAGAACCTTCCATCAGGCCTAACAATAATCAACCCCCCCCATGTCTATGAATAAATCTCTCCGCACTGAACTTCCATCCCTCTCTACAAAGCACAGCACATGACAAACACTCAATGTACGGTCTACTCAGACAGTACGCCTGCACTCCCCGGAATATGAAAGAGATATTCCACTACAACCTACACAGCACATACAAACCAATAGGCTGTCTGCAACTGTAACAGCCGTCTACACCATATACTTCCCATAAAGCTAGGAACCCAGTGGCCCAGGACTGGCCCTGATCTCGAGTGAGTGTGCCATTCCTAAGGGATTTACCAACTCTGCTGAGCCATCAGGCGGCAGGTGGGACCCTCTGAGAAAATTCTCACAAAACCTAACCCATGACTATACATGCAGGTACAATATGTAGACCAATAAATTAGGTTTTTCCATTATGTGGACCAGGAAAATGTCCAAATGTTAAAATATATCCACACAAATACAAAGACACGTACAAACAAACAAACAAACAAACAAACCTTGTGCACATTAAACTAGCCAAAAAATATTGCGTGGTTATTGGAAAGATGCAAGTTACATCTTTAAAGTCTGTACCAGCGTACATTTTAATGATCAACGTTTGGTTTATTTAGCTCATTCTCCTACTGTTTATGTAAATTATGCTTGTATGTCACAAATAACATACAGTAGGTTCCTTTCTAAGAAATATGCTTTGTCATTCACAATTTTCTTGCTTTGCTATTAAAATCTGCATCACCTCCAGTTGCACGACTCAGACTGATTCAGACTTTGAGATTATTTTTGTCAAAACCTATTTGGATTTAGTTGTTATTGATTCTTAGTGACTACTGCACCAAACTTTAGCTCAGTTTGCTGAGATTGAAGCCACTCACCCAAACCCAAATTCTCAAAACAGAACTGATCAACCGCAACCAAAAAACAAGAATGCTGGTAGCTCATAGCTCTTAACTTCGTGACAGGCTGGTGTTGGTAGTAAGGAGTGGGCAGAGTACAGTTATGTATGCAAAGAGAAAACTAATTAGTAACAAATTCACTCATTCATAAACTCTGACACACAGGTTAACACACTCCACGGCTCATTAGCAGCAAGTCTTGCAGCAAAAAAATATCACTTACTGTTTCCTCCTAGTTGGAAATGCCCGACAGGATGTCAGAAATTTGAAAAACTCAAATGATATATAGATAGAATTTTTTCCTCTTACCACATGGGCCGACATTTGCTCTGAAGGAAACTTTGGGGCGTCGTCTCGATGTCAAGGAGGCCTATGGCTGTGGCTCAAACCACTGCAGAATCAAAAGGATCACTGCAGGAGCTGAATGACCTTGAAATATTAGCATGATGGAATACCAAGGTTGAACATTATTATTCCACAGGAGGATGGATGAAAGAACAAAATGATGAAAAAGGGATGAGAAGATGAATGGATAGCCACAGTTAAGGAGGGATGGGTTTATAACCTCTCATTAAACTTAAGTCTGATGGATGGATGAAAGGAGGAGGTGGCAAGTGATAATGAAAACAGGAGAATTACGTCTGACTCTTTGCCCTCATGTGTCTCATGGGTGTCGAGTGAAGGGTTGGAAAGAATGACTTAAAAGCTTCTTGGGTTTGCCACTCTAATCTCGACTCCTCCGACCTGTCGAAGTGGTAAATAATCCCCTTCAAGTTTTGCATAATTTGCCAACTAGTTGAACAAATTTGTTACGACTCTTCCATCTTTGTCCCATCTCCTTTCTTGTCCTTGTTGTTATTTTCTCCTTCATCTTTTCTCTCCTTCTAAAACATCTTGCTTTCTCTTCGCAGAATAACTTTCTGCCACCTGCCATTCCAGAGTAAGTGGCTGTACATCGGCACAGAACGAGGAAATATCCACATTGTCAACGTGGAGTCCTTCATGCTCTCAGGCTACGTCATCATGTGGAACAAAGCCATTGAACTGTGAGTTGGCCCTGGCCTCTTTTTTACTCTCGGATGATTCCTTCCAACAAATGTCTGTGTGTGTTTTTGCTTTCCTTTGACTCCTCACAACTGAACAGTTTAACATTTTGTGTCGCAATATCTGTATGTTCTACACTTTACATTTTAAAAATATAAGAAGTAGAAAGTTGTTGCACCTTTTTTGTTTTGGCTTGTTTTCCTTTCAGGTTGATATTGTTAAAAAAAAAGTCCAGAATTATAACGTATACTATTCCCAAAACCTATTGGTTTGTACTCGATCCATCACACCTGCACATGACACAAATCATGTCACACTCCAGCAGAACATATCAGACATATGTAGCCGAGTATGAAGATGACTGTGACAGAGATATATATGCAGCTAAAGCAGGAAGCCTGGTGCATCCTAAATGTTTCAGCATTAATGGTTTAAAGTAATATTATAGTCATTATGGGCTTTAGAAAACTGTTTTTTGGGGAGGTCACCTCCCTATAAATGTCATTCTGGAAACTCTTACCATTCACTTTTACTCAGTGCTTTTACTTTCAACACTTAAAGACATTTTACAGTATATCAGGAATTTACTTTTATACAATTATATACTTTATACTTTTTAATACTATAGATGAGGGCACGGATTGTAGTGCAAAGTGCATTGAGTACCCTGGCTGGATAGAAAGGCGCTATATAAGTACAGTCCATTTACCATTTATTGATAATGTATGTATGTAAATATACTATACAAAACAATAGTTTAGGTTATGACTCTGCATTGCTTTATTTTTGTGTCCAAATCTAAAACGTTTGAGCACAGACCATGTCAGATGCTTATGATCTGTCTTATGGGGTCCCTCAAGGCTCAAATCTGGGGCCAATATATATTTATTTTTGTTCTATTCTTTTTACAGCAGATATTTTTTACGTTTTAATTTTTTTCTCTGTCCTGATTTAAAACCAGAGATAGTGTCTTTTAAGTGTTTACATCTTGACTGTGAAATGAGATTCTTTTGTTCTTACATTATACTGATTAATTCCTTTAAAGAGACACTGAGGACCATATTCAAATATGATTCTAATCAAAGTTTTTATGACAGTAATATCTTCTCTGCAGCTTTTAATGTCAGATTGTTTTATTGGTATTTCTTTTATATTTTATTCATTGTTTAAATGTGATGACAAAAGAAGTCATTTATAAGCCAATCATCTCTGTGCGCAGTATCAGATTCCAGGTAGTGAGCAACCCATCTCTTTGCTGTTTCAAAGGATCTGTCAGCTTGACAGGCTCCATTTTGGCTTCCTGCTGTAGAGACTTAAATTATTCACTGGAGCATTTTGCTTCACACTTCCCCACACCCTTTCATAGCATGTGAGAGTATATTCATGTATATTTGTGTGAGTGTGTGTGTGTTTTAAGGAAGAGGAGGGAGAGGGAGGACCAGGTGTCTGCTGAGATCAGTGTACGGTACACACAGACGTCTCGTCTCGTCGACAGAGCTGCAGGGAAGGAAAGGCGAGAGTCGGTGGTGGGGGATAAAGGAGGAGGAGAGGCGGAAGAGTATGACGAAGGGGGAAGAACTAGAATGGACGAGACAGGGTTGTTGCCTCAGGAAAAGGACATGCAGAGAGGCAGGGTGATGGAAGAGACGATTGGTGTTGTGATGGAGGGTTAACAGCAGGTAACAGAGGGCAGAGCAGATGAAAGTGGTTGTGGAGATAAGTGAGGCCAGAGAGAAAATGAAGAAGGTTTCCAATTAAAGAAAAAAGAAAGGATAGAAGCAACAGTGTGATAATGATGAGATAAAGAATAGATATGAAGGACTGAGAGGTAGATACTGTGGTGCCTTTAGACAAAAGGACGAGCGTTAACTTTCAATTTTCTTGGCTGAACTTTCTTCTTCTTTTGTTTCTTTCACCTCCACAGTTCACCTTTATCTCTTTCTTTTTACTTTGTAGCTTCTTTTGACCACCTGAAGCTCTCTGTGTGGGCAGAAACAAAAATTCTATACAAAAATGCACGTGTGGATTCTCAGAAATGGTTCAAAACCCTTTAGTTTATGAAGAAATCTGTGAAATGTAGCGCAAGCATGAAATATAATCTCATCAAAAGGTTTCTTAAACTAATGATCTGCACGGATTTCAAATAAGTCACTTTTATTTGATTGTTATCTTGCACACTTATATGGGTTGCAATTGCATTTGTTGGAAATAATTGAAATGTTTTGGCTTATTTGTATCACTGCTGTTTGCCCAAAATACGAAAGCAGTCTCACTGGTCTGTGACTGTTGACAACTAGCTATCCACAAGGGAGAGTCTAAATCTACGCATTTTCTCTCAAAATAGTCTGAGCGAGCACAGACATGTCCAACCCGCTCACTTTTATTTCTGTAAATTTTAGAGTTATGTGATGTCTGCAGAAGAGCTCCCCTTTGACAGAAAACATCTCAGTCTACCACAAATGTCCAGGTCTAAAAACCACACTGATTAGCCCAAGTTAGTCCAAGTCAGTAGAATATGCTTTCAAAAATACTTTCAAATCACATCCATCTGTGTCTTCAGGATTACAAATGGGTCCATACTCTGTACTGATGTTTTATTTGATAAGCAGAAATCTCCTTACATCATTTTAGTCTCCCTTTCCTGACCCCATCCAAGGATACATCGTGCTTATCAACATATATCATCTTTTTATTCTTCTATAAACCCTAACTGCTTTGCTTCTGTCCCAAATGTTGCTATGCACAATTGGTTTGAGAAAATGTGTTATGTTTTTTTTTTCATCTCTTTCTTGAGGCTTTACTTTCTCACGCAGTCATTCTGAGAAATAATATGCTTTATAAGATGGTAGCAGTGCCGCGAATGATTTCTCTGATTTGTTTCAGCAGAGCTCGATTTGCTTATTTGTTTCCAGGGTGTGCGTCCGCGGTTTGCTTTGAAGCAGATCAGAGAGGTGGAAGGCGAGTCGCTTGTCTTCCTCCTTGTGTTTGAGTGCCAGCTGTGGGGTTAGTAGGGTTTGCACCCAGATACAAAAGCTTCTTTTCCTCTCTTGTCTGTTTGCGATACTGCCATCAGACAAAACACAGTATGAGCTAAACAATGTTTTTTTTTGCATTTATTGTAAGAATAATTTAAAATTTTGTCCCACTCCCTGTATGCCATGGCTTTTTTTTAAGACTGCTAATAAGTCTGGGATGTGGTGTGTTCAGGGGTCATCATCCCCTGGGCCCTTCTATTTGGAGACGTTGAGCAGTTGCTGTGCCAGTAGCCGCAGGCCTGATTGGAGCCTGGCACTTTGTGTACTGGTATGACTCACGCCTCTGTTCCCCAGCCACTGTGTTGGAAAATACACTAGACTGGAACGTAAGCACATACCCTACACCAACTATGGCACCAGAGTTTGCTTAGTCCCATAAACATGACAATTAGCCCTTGTGTAAGTTTGTGTTGGTGGACATTTTTTCTGCATAGATGCACTTAGCACTATAAGCAAAATTGTGTCCGAGAGTGCCTCTTTGTATACGTTATTAAAGTTGACTCAGCCAAACGCTCACTGGGAGCTGAGAAGAAGTGGGACAGGAGTTCCAAACGTTCACAGCTTGCTATGACACATGGTTCACGTGGACATGATGACTTCAGGCATCACTTGTTCCATTTCACTTTTATTTTTCTTCCATTCTCCCACCCCTGGGCCTAAAGCTGTTGTAAATACTTACATGGGGTTTTTTATGATTGTATTTCTTGCACAGTGTGTTTATGTGCATTTGTGATGTCATCGGTGTAGATTTAGTCTTCCAATACCCTCACTTCATTTGGATGACATTTTCACAAAATTAATGGGATATTTTGTAAATGTTATTTTTTTTTGTGAGGGGATTGTTTTCCTTTAGACTTCTTATATAGACTTTTTCAAATTTACAGGGTCGATTCTTGCAAAATTGATTTCGGAACTGTGGTGGTAGTTGCATTTGAATCGTTCAAATGTCTTCAGAAAGTTGCTATTTTTGTATAGTATTTTCATAGTATTTACAGCACAATCTATCCAGGTGATGTGAGGTCACATGAAGTCAGGGATGGGAAACTTAAATGATGGAAGGGGCCATAGGTTTTTGTTGACATTAGCCGAGGGCCACAAAGCGCTGCACACTTATATGAAAGTTATAAAACTGCCATTTAAAAAAAATGTTTATGTGTACATATATGTTTATTAATCCAAAATATTCTGTAGTATTTTAACATATTTCATGCTCAAATTAATGTATAGCAGTTGTACTATATGAATACAAAATGTTGAAGCAAACTAAAAGTAAACACTTACTTTAGCAAGCTTGAATGCAGACTCTTGGTTCTGATAAAAATATCACTGTTGTTAATGTACTTGTGACTTCAGTAAACTTCTCATATTTAGCTTTGTGCAACATGTTGTAGTGACAACTAATATTAAAATCTTTCATGTCAGACAATGTCTCTAAGCCCAAAAAAAGGAAGGTGTCTCCCAAAAAAATTTTTTTTTAGATTTTTAAACTTCAAAAAGCACTTTTGCTTTGTGTGTTTTAAAATAAAAATAGTGACTTGCGGGCCACCAGTTGACCATCCCTGGTGTAATTTGTCTGCAAATGTGTTGTTTGAGCCATGTTGCTGTCCCAGATATTGACACCTGTGATGAAACAAGATGTGTCAGCTTTAAATTATCCACAGGGACTATTAGTGCATTTATTCCTATATGCATAACAGAAGATGTGTTTTTTTCTTCTCTTTTTCTTCTCTTTCTTGTAGTGTAGACACAGTATATTTTTAAACCGTGAAGGAGGAATTGTGGGTACGTCTTCACTGACTAGATGCTCTCAAATTTAATGAGGTGTAACTTTTTCTTTTGCTTAAACATCCCCGCTGTGCCGTCGCTTCACCAGCCAACAATCGCTGGTGTGCTTGCTCACAAAACATGCGTAAAAGTAACAGTTCATTATGTTTAATGCACTGAAAGCATGTGCAGGTAACAGGGGGGGGGGGGAGCTCAGAGATGGATCCCATGTAGCTCAAGTTTATAAAGGATGAGTGGCTGAACCGAAGGTACCAAGGTTAAATTCGCCATGGAGCATTTGGCTCAACTCCAGCAGTCGCCTTTTTCAGAAGAGCGTGTGCTGGTGTGTGAAATGAGAAACCTTGAATCAGCGGCTGCAAGACTTGGAGTGCGATGAATGTGAAAGACGCGATGAGAATAACAGCATGCACGGACACATACAGTTGCAAACTGTAAGGCGTGTCACGACAGTGTGTGGATGTGGGTCTGCCGGTGTTCGTGGCAGATGGTTTTTGGGAGCCTATGTGCACACTGCCCATCCTGCCTGTGTTGCTATGGTGACTAGTTTAACTTCAAACCAAAATGTGTATTTGGAGACAAATCTGGCGTCAGTACTTTTCTTTTTTTTTGTGTACTGTAAGCATGTTATTTCTTTAAAATCTTCACAAAGAAAGATTACTGCACAAACTATAGATCCTACAGGATGTCTAAATTCTCCACAAGCTCGTCTGTTTCTCGTGCTTCTTAGGGTATTGTTTATAAATGGGGAAGGTGTTAAGATGTTTCTTAATTATGCTGACGTGCAGATGTGTTGTTGCGGATGTGCATGCTAGTGTGGATAGCATTTAGCTCCCTGTCGGGCAGTGAAGGGGGATTAGATAAATCAACAGATCCGGCTGCAGCAGAGCTTAGGTAATAAGGCTCCAGCACTAACAGGCTAAATATAGAGACAACTGACTGACTGCCTGCCCACCGTTACTGCCTAATACACACACACACACACACACACACAGATAGACACATTGTTGAACACTCTCCTTCTTTGCCCTTTGATTATATTTATAGATTTATGCAAACACACCAAGCTTAATTGAAAAGGGAGAACATTCATTCCATGCTGTTTTTTTTAAATGTGTTCTCAGTAAAATATGCACACCTTTATATAGTTTTGTATCCACATCAGCATGACCCGACCTTCACTTCCAGACAATATGAGCAACTGTGTATAGGCACTGATAAAACACGGGTTAGAGCAAATTCTTGCATTCTTCGTTGTCCTTGTCTGACATCTGTTGTGGTGGCTTCATGGTTTTGGACCTGTATTTTAGCTGCAGCAACAGTTGGTGTTTTTCAGCTGTGACCTTCCCAACGCGGCTCTTAAAGGGCAGGTTAGGAAAATTCTGCTACCACGTGGCACACACAAAAAAGGGGATTTGACACAAAGCTGTCTGGAGGGTAAGACACAGACATGGAAGGGGAAAGGAGGGAGGAGACCAGCATTTTGTGCTATTTTTTTCTTTTCGTGAAACACAAATAAACAGACATGTACTCACATCTACACAGCAGCTGGGGGCACAGCCATTCATCACAACCTCTAATACTTTGAAATGATTGTCAAATTTATATTTTCCCTACAAATCCATGTTCATCAATAGTATTCTTCAGTTATATTTTAGATTATTTTCATCTGAATTACCTTACTCAATGTCTTTCAACATGCTAAGCAGGCTGGCATTAAAGGGATTGTTCATGTTTTTTCTGGCACATACAATAATCCTGACGTAATCCTGCTATAAATCTGTTCTAATGTTTATCTGATCATTTCTGTACTGAAAACCTAAAACAACTTTTCTGAACTTTTTGGGCTAAATTTAAAGCTCAGCTGGATTTTGTCTCTTTCCAAAGAAATATACTCCTTTTGTGGTTTTTGTAATGTTTGATGGTTGTACCTTGGTCTGAACCTTTTCTTTTTCTTTTTTTTTGGTCTCATAAGGTCCTCCAAGGCTCACCCTGGACCAGTTGTACACATAAGTGATAACCCTATGGATGAAGGAAAGGTAAAAATAATGCAAAGAAATTTGTTTCTTCTTTTTTCAACACTTTGTAGTTTTTTTTTTACAAATCCTAATCTTCTGGGATGGAAAGAACTCAACAGATGGATACAAACAAATTATTAATGTTTGGAAATAGGACTGAGCATACTTTGTCCTAACAGCATTGCATTTGTGCTAATGTGTAATAAATAAATCTTTAGTTCTATTTAGGGCTGTAAAATATTGGAAAAAAAACTGACATTGCAATGTTTTCTAATCTTGCAATATACAGTATTGTGATTTGCAATAATTTTCAACAAATAACCTGAATAACACTTTAAGTTATGCAAACATCTTGTTGGCGATGAACCTACACTAATCTTACCTATTTTTAGTGCATTACACATATTTATTTTGTCTGTATTTGAGTTATGTTTTATTGTGCTGGAACCAGAGTATACAATGTTTAAACATGACTTCACCACTACCTACATTTCTTTTGTCACGCTTTATTGTTGACTGCACCTTTAATGACTGACTAAATCTGAAATAAATACAGAAATATTATTAAAAGTAAAACTAATAAAGTTTTACTTACTGATGAGTTTCTAGTGAGTATGCATTATGGCAGATTTAGTTTATGGTTGATGCTGATGCAGCTTATTTTCAGACATTAATACTGTGCTATCCAACTAAACTGCTCAGTTATTTAAGGGGCAGGACAATTCTTATTATTTTTCACCTTTTGAATTTATTTTGTTGCATTTAATCATAAATTAAAAGTTTACTATTGATATAAGAAACAATTTTTATGTTAAGTAAAAAACTAAATAATTTTTATTTAAGTTTATGTTTTTGCGGGCCACACAGGAGGCCTTGAGTTTGACACATGTGTTCTACGACTTGAGAATTCACCGACAACTCTTCTCTGAAAAACGTCGCTTTTGTCCTTGAAGTTTCGCAACAAAATGAAAGTTGTAGCTTTTCAAATCAAAGTCACCCTCTTCTGCTGGTGGAAGCAACCCATCAAAACAAAAACCTTAACATGACACCGTTTATGACTTATGGTTTAGTAGTTTAGTCCTTAGACAACATGTTATTTAATTAGCCTCCTACAACACAGGACCTGCAGTGAATACTGCGCACACATACATTTTAGCTCAAACCATATGCCGTGCAGCTCTAGGTCCTATTGCCAATTTGCTCTTTACACTATTTAAAACACATTCATTGCATAAATACAGCTGTGGCTAAAAGACAACTTTGCACACGTTCAATACACAATGATTTACGTTTTTGTCTACATAAATGTGACACACATTTCAATTTCAAAGAGACACACATTTCAATTTCAAAGGACTGAGACTGACTAAGATAGGTGGTTCTATAAATATGTTGTCAGGATAACAAAAAAAAAAGCCTCACATTGTATTTTCTCCATCTCTTCTCCCATTTCCTGTCATCAGCTCTGACTAGCATTTTCCTCCTGAGCCACTGTAAACCTTTTACTCTGTCTTCCTCTCATGCTGTGCGGGATATTAAGTGTATTACTTCAGTTTCTGCCCATCATAGGATTTGTTCTGTCTCCTGTCTCTCATCTCCCCCGCGTGTCTCACAGAATGCCTGTTGCTCTTCCTCTGCAGCTTATAATTGGATTTGAGTCGGGGATTGTGGTCCTGTGGGATCTTAAATCAAAGAAGGCAGACTACCGCTACACTTATGATGAGGTAGGCAAATCTCCCTGTATTATTTATTTCCTTTCAGTCATTCTCGAGCCTTCTGATCTGCGAGAAAAGGTTGCACAGTATCTTTCAGAACCTGGAAATTAAATCAAATATTCATGAGCTAAACTTTATACAGCTGTTCAAGTGTGCCTGTGTGTGTCAAACTTTTAGTTTGGGATATTGTGTTGCAACTGGCAGGGGATGAGGTTTGAAGGAATAGGACCCAATTTGGAGAAATAAAATTTAAGTTTAATGGTATTGACAAGGTAATGGATACTCTTAGGGCAGTTATAGGGCTGCAGCTAACGATTATTTTAGTAATCGATTAATCTATCGATTATTCTGATGATTAATTGAGTAATCGGATATAAAAAAAACATTGTCATGTTCTGCAGTAATTAAGCTTATTTTATGAGAAATACAATTATTTAATATTGTGAAGGGGTAATCTATAATTGCTGATGACCCTGCTGCAATCAAAGTAAAATTACAATACCAGTTGTATTAATTCATGCATTTTAAGCTCCAGTTACTTGTATTTATGTATGTGAGGAGGCATTACTTAAAAACTCTCTGCCATTGAATCGTTTTTAACCATCACAGAAAAATTTAAATGCTGTAAATTTATTGTTATGTATTGGGAAAAAAAGGTAATATAAACATTTGGGTGTTGCAATTGAGTTTTGTAGAGTTCACTTGTTAATTTCAACAAAAAAAATCATATTTTTTAAGACTGTTATTAGGTTGCAGTGCAGGGTTCCCACTTAAGCAATAAAAGATTTAGTCTTGACTGCTTAGCTGCAAACAAAAATGACAGGAGTAACGGAGGCTAAAATCATAAAAAGCAGCAGCAAACAGTTAAAGAAATCCAACTTAATTCTATAAATACTTTTAAACTTAAATATTCACTCCAGGTATCTTATTTAAATGAAGATAAAAGCATATCAACAAATAAACGTGTTTCAGCTCAAGCTGTCAATCTGTGCTTTTATTTTTATCTGACAAACTTACAGTAAGTCTTGTTTTTAATCACACAACTTACACACTGTTTAATAAAACCCTGCCAGGTCCCCATGATCAGTCAGCATAAACAACATTATTCCCATGCTTTCTATAATTTCTCGTTTTCTGGGCGCTTTATTTTGGTACACTTTGTTTTCTTCTAAAGCTAAATATAGCTCTTAGCATGACAGCGTCGACACTGTAACCGTTAGCGGAAGTGCTAACATCGTAGCATTGTGTGTAACACAAATAACATTCCAGGCGGACAAAAGTGCGCTGATTATAACAGTATGTATTTTTTACGAAGCTTCCAGGCAGATAAATTTGCCTCCAGGATTTTTTGTAATCGAATTACTCGAATTATTCGAGGAATCGTTTCAGCTCTAGGCAGTTGAGATCAAAGTGTTTTGTTCTTGTCTTAAATGAGACTTATCATGCTTTTAAATCCTTTTGGGGTCTCAGTAGTGTGAATATAATAAAGCATTCACAGTTCTGAGATCATTTTATTATTCTGTACGTTTTTCAGCACGTATCTCATTACACATTTTTTGAGCTATTTCAACAATTTATATATCAAAACATTCAGCTCCTTCTGGACATTTGGGCTCTGATTTTAGTATTTCAGCAAGTTATACTTTTTGAGATAACTAGCCTTTTCTGCCATGTTTTTGTACTGGAAAATGAATAGAGTTGTTTTCAACAACTTAAAACCCTTAAATGTTCATAAATATTTACTGTACTTTATTCTTTTGTTTTAGTTTTGTATTTTTAACTACTTTCTACTAATTTCAACTTTCTTCTGTTTCTATTTTGCTGATTTTAGTTTATTTATGCTTTTCTGGTATTCTTTTGCTAATTTCAGCATTTTGAGCTTCTTTCAGCTTCGTTCTGTTATTTTAAGCTTTCTGCTAATTTTAGCTGTTTTTATGATTTTAGCTACTTTTTAGTTAACTTGACTTAAATTCAACTTTTTGTGATCATTTCAACTTCTTACTTTTCTGTTTGTTTGTGCTAATTTTAGCTATTTTTTAGCAATATTTGGGCAAATTTCTGCTTTTTTTTAGCTATTAAATAAATATTTTTCAGCATTAAGCATTCACACTGCATTTTCCCAGGAAATGCAAATTCTCTAGTTTCTCTGCTATTTTTATGAGTGATGTTTGAGTGTGATGTTTATTCACTGTCAGGTTGTTTTTTGTGACAAATTTTCTTTCCAAAAAAGCCAATTGTTCCTGTTTTGGCATTGTCTCAACACATCCTGTAGTTTTGAAATGTGTGATGATGATGCTTTGGCAGCTGAATCTCACTTATGATGAACACATTTGGCTTTTCATTCTCACTACAGCCTAATTTCAATTACAATAATTACATATTGTTGGGTTTTGAGGCACAAGTCGTTCTGCACACAGGTGTTCCAGCACTTACAGTTTCCAGTGATATTCAGAAGAGGTTTTACATGAAAATGAAAATACCCTGATTATTCCAGACTTCCTGCAGAGATTACAGCCAGCTTCCAGATGATAATTTAGAGGAATAAAACACCCTGTGTGCCCACGCTGCAGATCGTCTGGAACATTAACAGCAATCCTGTGGTTCTGTGTGGTGTTAACATGATTTGAGTGGAAACTGAAAATGTCTGAACAGTTCATATTCATAAACCTGAGCTGACTGAATAATTACAGAAACACACACAGAACGGACAGGATTCCACACCGGTGAGTTTAACAAAGACAGTTTAACCTTTTTCATTATTGTCTTGCTTTTGTGCTTGTTTGCTGAAGCGGAGGTTCACAAACAGTGGATTTAATAGAATGTTTGGTATGTTTGGTGCACTGTGTCACTTTCTGTCTCTGCTCAGTCTCTCTGATCAGTTAATGACCTCCCTCTGCTTCTAGAACTGAATCCTCCCAGAGGAGCTCATATACCCTCCTCAAACTCTCACAGATACACCTCTCCAGAGACGGGGCTTTGATTGGGTGGGAATTGAAGAAGTGAAAAAAAAAAGAAGAAAAAAAAAAATAGAGGCGCTCCTTCTCTCTATTTGCTCACTGTGACTCGCACTGATAGAGTGAAACAAGCCAATAAGCCCTAAGCTGTAATTTGCTTCAGTTTCAAATGTTTGAGGGGGTTTTCCCTTTGGGTTTTTAGGGGGGAAAAAGAGTGTTTGTAAAAATCTTACATCTTTATTTCAATTTGTTCCCAAAATATGGCTAATGTCATCACTAATTAAACTGATTAAAGAGCGAATGCCATAGGATATAAACACAGCGGGGCATTGTGTTCTTGGTGTGGAGAAACTAATAGACTCTTGATCTGCATCTCAATTAATCACATAAAAATTACATTATAAAAATGCTCTCAGTGTTGATTTTTTTGGTTAAAAAATTTACATTTACAGTACTTGCAAAGTATCAAAATGCCCTGTCTAAAAATCCCAGAATTTTAAGTTAAACACCAATAAAATCAGAAAGTTTCTTTAAAAATAAAATAAAGTGAAGTAGGGGTTTTTGGGGTATATGTGTGAGTTTGTCCTCATTGTGATTGGTGGAGTTTGGAATGTAGGCGGAGGTTATTGGTTGGGCGAAGTTTTGCAAAAATTAAAAGATGACGTAATAGTAAAAGTAAAATTAATGTGAACATGTTAATTAAATGTATTGACTTCAAATTTGGTGAGATTGGCACCTTCGTGTCTCAATTTATGACTAAGATTAATTTTCTTATAATTATATTTTTAAAATAGGGTTTTCTGGCTATTTCAACTGAGCTACACCCCCTATAGCTGCTCAGTGTTTTTCAAACCCCACCCAAAATAGTCAATTGTCTTCAACAAACCCCTCCCACAAATGTCAAACAGACCAATCACGTCTTGGACAAACTCCTCCCACACATCAAAAAACTCCCACTTAGTGACTGCAAAGACCCCCTTCTTAAAAAATTGTTGCAATCTGTGTTTTTAACACTGGTCTAAATTATTGTTTTTTACTGACTTTTTTTCGGTTAAACCCTTTTTAAGTAATGTTTAAAATGTAATACTGGATGTATTGATCTAATTTAATTTTGATTTATAAATGTGAGCTTTTTTTTCTACCAGTAAGCAGGTTCTGAACATTAATTATAAGTCTCAGACAATACTTGGATTAAAATGCAGAATTATAATTAGCATTCCCTGGGATCATGAATATGCTTATACATCTCTGTATTCAAACAATACTGTGGGGTGAAAAAAGTTTTTTTTTCAGCTATCAAATCCTTTTTCAATCGAAAGCATTCTTCCAGCTATGCTTTGTTTTTTCGCTGCTGTGTGCGTTCATTCAAATCCTATTTGCCTAGAAGCTTGCTGGCAAGTATCAAAGTTGTCAACTGAAATGTACATGGAAGCATTTCCTCTTAATCTTTTCAGCGGCAGAGTGAGCCAACACACAAAGCAGCACAGGGTTTAGACTTTGGATTACATGAAGCTAAGTTTTGATAGAAACTCGTGATTGTTTGTGGACGTTTGAAAGAGTGTTCGATTTTATTTTTCTTACTTAAAAAAATAGGAAGCAATGGTTTCGCTGCAACTTTTTAAAGAACAGAACATTGTTTTGACAGAAGTAAACTTCAGACCTGCAGTTCGGACGAGAACAAAAATATAATTTTTTGTTTCATGATTTCCTAAAGGGCTGAAGCAGCACACAATTGAGTGTTTTTTTCAGTGGATTGTCTATTATTAGCTGGGGATCAGCACTATGAGTTAGAGTAAGTGGCATCCAGAGAGCATCTGTCACTCTGACCCTGCCTCAGTTTGCCTCGTCTGACTCAACACCTTGGGCTGGGTTTGGCTCTGATGAATGGCTCAGATTGCAGCCAGATCTTTATTCTCTTTCCCTTCTGCCTCTGAGTGCGTTTCCTCGCTGTTACTCCATGACTAAATGCTTTTTTTAACTTCTTAAATAGGGCTATTGTTTGAAATACATTTTTTCCCATTTGACCAGTCTTTACTTCCATTCATAGCTATCTTGCTAATAATTTCATTTTCTTTGTTAAATACCCAGTAGATTTTTTTTTTACTTTTCTGTTGTTTTTCTGTATTTGTTGTTTATCTCTCTGTCAAGTCTTGAAAAAAAAATGCAGTTGAGAGAAATTGTTTGTATCTCGAGGGAAACTGTAATAACCAAGAGGTTTATGTGAATGCAGCTGTGGAGAAATGGTATTAATAATGTATTTTATTCCAGCAATGGTTTTCTAAACAATCTGAAAGCATTTTCTGTGCCGGATGCAGGTACAGATGTAAAGCAGCACAAGTAATGTTCTTTATAAGAAATGTTATAGGCTACGTCCACACTGCAGGCAACCAACTCAAATATGATTTTTTTTTGCCCCTATATGACCCTGACTGTCTGAATGTGACAAATCCAATTTCTTCAAACCCAACCCAGGCCCTTTTCAGTATACAGTACTATTCTACTTTTACATCAGTGAGGTGGGGTGAGGGGATCGATTCAAGTAATAACCTTGAGTCATGCTGTTTAAATCTTGTAACTCCACAAATCTTCAGCTACAGAACAAAAGTACATTTGCTTCATCTTTGTTTTTTTAATTTTCCACATTCCTGGATGACTGAGAATCCACAGAAACATATGATCGTAACATTGTCGGACCCTATCGATACTTAAGTTACTTGGTTGTTCCAAAAATACGTGCTTCACTGGAGCACTGAACTAAGCATGGCAGGTATTTATTTAATCAGCTCTAATGTCACAACAATGTTAGTATTGACATGCTAACGTGTAACATGTTTATCTAACGCTGTAAACAGCGAGCTAAGTGTGGCGTCATGTCATGTTCTTAGCATGTGGGTTGGATCAGGGTCGTGGACAGCTCATACCGGAGTCTGATGGAAGTCGCATTTAAAATATAATGTGAACGTCCACATCAAAAAAATTTATTTTTGCAAAAAGACCTGCTGTGCTAGCGTAAAGACCTGACTTCCAAATTACCTTTAATCTTCTTTGAGATGTAGAGTAATGCCCTCAGGTAATGTTGCTCATACAGAAAATCAGTTCTTTTTTTTGAAAATGAAACGCAAATGCTACAAATGATTCGTGGGCTTTTTTTGTTTTGTTTTTGTTACGGCATCATTAAGAAGCCCTTTTTTTATTTTATTCTAAGACTCTCCAAGAAGCCAGACTGATGAATCACCAAAGAGGATTGGTCATTTGGCAAATAAATCTGAATAATGTCCTTTAGTGCACAGAAAATTCTTTAGATGATGGCTGGTTTTTGTGGCGCTCCATCCTTTTAGATAAAGTAAATGCTGCTTGTGGATCTAATATTAACAAATGAACACAGCTTGAGTAGCTCATCCATTATGAGTCCTTCATGAATGTGAAAAACGTGATGAAGACATGACTGCAAGATGGTGTTTTTACCATGATTTTAGCCTTTTTTCAGTCTTAATCCCAGTATTAGTGGGGGGACAGGGCAAATCTTAAACACTTTACACTTATGTTAAACTGTTAAGAATTGTCCCAAATGAACAATGGGTATTCTTATCCTAATTTTCTCTTTTTTTTTCTACAAAGGACTCGTATGAACTCGCCACATCAGATTCAGGAAATGCTTCTAACTTCAGGAAAAGTGTGTAAATGAGCAGCATAAACATGATAAATGCCACGTGTACGTATTCAGATGCTTGTGCTCAAGGAGAGGAAATTACCATAATTACCACTCCAATAATACCATATAAAACTACGGTTCCTGCCCTACATACCAGGAAGTGTCCATTCATGCTACAGTGACTGTACAAATATGGGTGACATAAACATCAATAAAATAAATTATTCTGCCGCTGGAAATAAGTTATCCACTTTTAGCTGTCCTGCCTGTAATCCCCCACCCCACCTAGGCCCCTGTGAGTCATAAGGATGTTTTGCGAAAATGACAGATTTTTGAGGGTCACAGGTACACATCTGAAGGGGTTGACATGATTCAATAACAGTACAAGATTGGTGAACTGTGAGTTGAACGCACAACTTAAGAACAAATCTGTTATGGTTCTTGAATGAGGCCCCCTGAAACTATCTACCCAAGGGTAAATAGGGACAATGTTGTATTTTGTGTCAAAAATGTAGGGATTTTTTCAACAAATCATTCAGACAATTAATTTAGAAAGTACTAACGCCTAAAAGATTGCTGTTCTTTAAGATTGTTCATTTACCCAGATAAATACAAGCTAAGGCTCTTCTGGCTCTTTGTGATAAAATGTGATGGTGAATCATCTTTTTCTTTAAAAAAACAAAAACATTTAAAGATCTCACAGGGCTTTGTTTTTTCTTTCAATATAAGAATGGAAACTGAATGACAGACCAAAAATGGATTTTACGTCCCAAAGCAAAAATGGATTGCTCAGTGGAAATCGATGTTGACATTTTGGCCCCAAGTGCTTGTTTTGTGGATTGTCTCTTGTTGGGTAAGTGTGTGTTTGTGTGTGTGTGTGTGTGTGTGTGTGTGGGGGGGGGGGGGGGGGGGGTTAAAACTGTGGGGAACTCACCTGCCTTGTCCATTGAGATAATGTGAATTACAAGTTCTAGGATGACTTTGCATGTTTCAAGGGTTAGGTGAGTTTAATCTGAAACAAGCGTCTTAGTCTGCTTTGGGCAAATCACCAAGAAATAAATTCTCCCCAGTATGTCTGTGTTTATGTGATTATTGGGTTTTAAAGAGAAGGTTGGTTGTAGAAGCTGCAACTCATTTCATTCAAAATGCTCCTGCAGATGTAGCTGGCTAAAAAACTTAAATCCTTTAACCATTTGTGGCGTTTGAGGTGCAGAGCCGTGCAAAAGGGCACTGATGGGCAAGGAGCAAAAGGGGCACCCCCCCCTGCATGAGGAGGCCTCTGGAATGAGAATAACTATAAAAAGAAGTAATTTTGGTTGTTAATTAAGCTCTTAGAATGTATACCAGCATCCTTTCTTCTGACGTGATGGAAACATGGTCGTGTATATGTGTGTGTTTAACAACTGAGGGCAGTTTTGGGTCCCGGCATGACACGGGGCGGCCAGATGATTTTCAAACTCGGGGCCTTGATGTGCCTTCTTATGTGTTACGCCTGTTTTCCTACAGCAATCTTAATTTGCGAGCTCGTTACTGTCTTCACTGTGAATGTGTGCGTTTCTAATGTGAGGTGCTCTCATGTGACCGTAATGAGTGTTGACTGAATTCTCTCTTCCCCAAAGACCAATCTGTGGAAAGAGGCCTAATGTGATAAATTATGAAATTAGTCTTTTTAATTGGTATTGTTTGATTTGATGAGTGCCATGTGTTTTAATTACCCTGCTCATTTTCCAATTAAGCAGAGTGTATTGTTGCCTGTTGGGACTGTCACAATGAACAATCCCCTGACAGATTTTTAGGAATCTATCTAGAGGTCTGTCATTATCAAATCACTATTAAAAGAGTGAATGAGGGATCACGTTAACTCGTTCAATACAAGGATGACATTTCACTTCATATTTGAGAAGCTTCCTGAATTCAAACAGCAAAGTTTGTAGTTAAAGTTGCACTTGTAGAAACCATGATTCAGACTTCAGACACCATTTATACTGTCTATCATGCTCAGTGTGGACTTTGGATAAGAACCTTGGAAAATCAGCTATGACTGAAGATCTATTTAGTAGTTGTGAACACAAATACACTCGTTCAAAAAAGGAAATTTCTTCACACTTCATTCTGGACACCTACATACATACATCCCTGCCACTTGGCGCTGCACAATGATGAATCAATCGTGGCAAATATTTTTGACAAGCTGTCATTCTATCTTGGCTGACAGACAAACCACTTTAACCGCGTCACTGCCACCAGCTTCAAAAGACCACCTAAGCCATTAATCATCCGGTCTCATTATTCCTATAAAACAAATCTTTATAAACAGGAAATAAGGTAGTTCTAAAATCTAAGAATGCTTTTTGGTGACAGATCAACCCCCAAAATTTTTTAATAACAAAGACATTTTTCATAAATCAGATGTCTTTTACAATAAATAACTACTAAAGTCACAGACTAAAATTATGAGCTTGGAAGAAACACAAGATGTTCCTTTAAGGATTTGGTCAAGCAAGATTATCTAAAAAGGGTTGGATTTTGTAACAGCAAACTAAAGATTGATTGTAATTTTTTTTCTTAGATAAAAATAAGTACATGATGCACATTAGAGTTAATTAGATTCCTTATGCTGTCCTGTTTATTGTAGCTATTTTTGCAAAATGCAGCAGATATATTAAGTTAAGTTAAAATTGTGATTTTTAAAGAAGGTATCAATAGACGATCATTCCTTTACTAACTCACTTTTGGTTACAACATGCTTGTGATTTTTGTGCTTTATTGTCAGTGGATAAACGATCATGACAGCAACACTTTGGCTGATGGGAGAAATAAAAGGACAAGCTCTCCCACTCTTGCCTATCTTCCTTGTTAGCTTGTCTCCATTAAAGATCAGTATCTCCATTTGATTCCTTTTCTTTCTTTCAACTTTGCCCTCATTTGTAATTTTAAACTTTGACTTGAGCTTTTAATTGTAACATTTTATGCCCTTTTTCACGAGTCAGGACAATTTCTGGAGATCTTAATTAAAGGTCTGAGACACGCTTTAAATCACTGAGTTCAATGAATGAAAGAAAATGGTGTGAAGTCAGTTATCTCTCTTTAACCATCTGTCTATGAGCACACAGTCACAGACCTTTAAACCACTCTCTAGCAACATGTACCGTGTGGCTGTAGTACTGCAAAATGTAGCATAAGGCACATGATGCTTTTATTCAGCTGACCCACTGACAGACCTCACCCCACCCCCTTCTCCCCCCCTGCTTGTCATTTCTTAGGCTATCCACTCAGTTGCTTGGCATCATGAGGGCAAGCAGTTCATTTGCAGTCACTCAGATGGAACTCTGACCATATGGAACATCAGAGGCCAAGGCAAGCCAATCCAGACAATCACACCGCACGGTAAGGAGAACAAAGCACACACACACACACACACACACACACACACACACGTTTGTATAACTATCCTTTTTTTTTTTCTGTTCATTTCTGTAGCCTAAACCAGGCAATAACCAGTACATGCCTAACCCTAACCTAAAGCCTTAAACATAACCCCATAATAATGGTCCAGCCTACAACCACATTTCCAATGAATTCAGGATGTTGTGTAAAAGATAAATACAAACAGAATACAATGATTTGCAAATCCTTTTCCCCTTATATTTAATTGAATGCACTACAAAAACAAGATATTGTTCAAATGAATAAACTTTGTTTTTTTGTTTTGCAAATATTCTCTCATTTTTAATTTGATGCCAACACGTATCAAAAAAGCTGGGACAGGGGCAACAAAAGACTGGGAAAGTTGAGGTATGCTCAAAAGCACTTATTTGGAGCATTCCACAGGTGAAGAGGGTTAATTAGAAACAGGTGAGTGTCATGATTGGGTATAAAGGGAGCATCCCTGAAAGGCTCAGCTGTTCACAAGCAATGAGGTTTGCCACTTTGTGAACAACTGTGTGAGCATCAGTCCATTACTTTAAGAACAACATTAGTATTATAATTCTAAGAACACATGAATTGTAAATAATTAGTAACTAAATGGATCAATTTTAGACATTTTGTGTTTGCACTTGGCTTTTATTTTTAGGACATTAAAGAGAGAGAGGATGGCTGTGGTGGAGTGGTTAGGGGAATCGTCCTGGAACCAGAAGGTCGCCGGTTTGATCCTCCATCCAGCCTTTTTAGTCATTGTGTCTTAGGGCAAGACACTTCACCCACCTTGTCTACTGATGGTGGTCAGAGGGTCTAGTGGCGCCGGTGCATGGCAGCCCCACCTCTGTCAGTGTGCCTCACGGCAGCTGTGGCTACAGTGTAGTTTGCCATCATCAGTGTGTGAATGTGTGTGTGCCTGGGTGAATGTCTGTAAGTGTACAGCGCTTTGGGGTCTGGAGGGATTTGATAAAGTTCTCTATAAGTTCAGTCCATTTACCGTTTACATTTCCTGGTATAATCATCTACATTGTCAGGACTGGTAGTCCTATATGGACCCTGTGGCACATTTGCATGTTTTGCCATGTTTAATACTGCATGTTAAGAAAATCAACCTTAAACCTTTGTATGTAATATGCAGAACAGTTCAAATCAATGTTCACAACTTATAGACTTGTATAGAAAAAAATCAATGATTTGAATATTGCAACAATTATCTCATATTTGTTGACATTATTACTGTGTTGCATGCTGGTTAAAGCTAAATGCATCACTTTTCATAGATGATTAAAGATCAACACATCCACTGACTCTGCATGGTTTGATTTCTTCAGACCTTTTCCATTCCTTACGTCTTCACTGAAAACCATCCATCATGAGTCTCTTTACACATAAATCTCTGGTTGTTTCAATTAGAGGAATATTGTCAGTTCAATTAGGTTCCGCCTCTCTTTGCTCTACCTTGTGCTTACACGTGCATACTTGATTGGTGACGCTCTGTTTATTTCTCTCTGAAAGCAAGTTTGCTCCTCTGAAGATGTATTTGAATCCAAACTTCTCTCCGCCCTCCCAACACTGCTCACACCCACCTCACCTCACCTCACCTTGTACTTTGACAGATCACAGATAAAGGATATAGAAAACAGACGGGTTGTATGGTAGTGCCAACAGAACAGGGGGACAGTGGGGGTAAAAAGGAACAAGGGAAGTAATTAAAAGAAAATTGAAGAAAAAAACTTCTCATTTTCAAGCTGTTTTTGTGTGCAGGGGATTGCAGAAAAGATTTTACCACACAGGCTTTTTAATTAGTTGTTTCCCCACTGCTGCATACATAATTACTTTAGTATTTAATGGGCAATTATGTAAATTCCTTTGACAGATTTCAGTAAGGCTTTTTAAGTCCTCCTTTAATTGTCTTTTTTGATATCCATTATTAGGACATCGTTATTAAAAGTGTTTTTTAATTGTATGAGTTTTATATATAAAAACTGCAGGATGTCTCATTTCGGCACTTCAGCTATAGTTAATATATATATATATATATATTCAGTCTCTTACTGTGGTACAAAAATATACAAATATGCTAATTTTCTTCACACTTTTGACAGCCCCCAAGGTTTGATGAAATTGATTTTTGGAAATCAACAACAAACCTCACACCTTCTTTGCACATATCCCTGCCCCCGCCCCCTAACAAAAAAAAGGTTTCTCGTTTGGCTGCTGCTTCTGGAAGAAATCTAGTTGACAGACAAAATGAGAAAAGAGGAGGAGAAGGAATAAACTGGAGATGTAAAGTAACTTTTGTTTGTTTTGTTTCAGGAAAACAGCCCAAGGATGGAAAGAAGCCAGAGTCGTGTAAACCCATTCTTAAGGTGGAATATAAAACAACTAGAAATGGGTAAAATTCCTTCTCTCTCTCCTACATCCACACTTGTAACAATGTGTAACTTTTCAAGGTTCTTAGCAGGGTTATTATAGTTAACTAAAACTAACTAAAAAACAAAAACTCAAATTGAAAAAAAAAAACATTTTAGTTAACTAAAATAAATGAAAACTGTAATAAAATGAAAAAAAAACAAAAAAAAAACGATAGCTAACTAGAACTGTAAAATCTTTTTACAAAACTAACGAAAATTATAGATAGAATAGCCTTAGTATTAAAGTTTGTCAATTTATTTTGAGCCGTGTGAACTGATTAAACAAATTATTATTACTATTATTATTATTATTATTATTATTATTATAATAATTATTATTATTATTGTTATTATTATTGTTATTATTATTATTATTATTTAAATAGAGTAGTTTCACATTAGCTATGAGCAGCTTACAGCACATCATGGCCCGTAACAACACTTGTTTACAGTCTGCTGCTGCTCAGCATCGTCTGCTAAATGATGACAACAAAAGTTCAGAGAAAGCAGCAACGTCCACTTTGGGATTTCTTTCAATAGGACTGCGGGAAACATAAAATCAAATGTCTTGTAGTGGAAACAGGTGATAAAATATGTAGAATCATTTTTAAGGGAAAAACTGCATGAATCAAGCTCACACAAGATGGCTAACTATGACTTTCTTGACACACTAGATTCTCTCTGTAGCTCCCATGAAAAACCGACAACTGGTAGCACCAGTTTGGAGACAACTATTATCATTGTCCTAAAACAATTGCCTAAGTCCTTTTTTTTTTGCAACATTGAGTTACGCAATTATTTTAGGAAGGTGTCGCTATAATGGAAGCTTTAACTAGTGACCAAATAGCTGTTGGTTAGTTAACTCCCAGGAACATCACAAGCTTGAAGATGCATTGGCAATGTATGTTTATTAAAACTATAAAAAAATAACTACTACTAGAACTATCCATCCATCCATTTTCTGCCGCTTATCCGGGATCGGGTCGCGGGGGCAGCAGCCTAAGCAGGGGTGAGGGATCAGACTAAGTGCAGCCCAAAAGACCCCTATGATGAGCACCATAAATGGATTTCGTGTTCCCTCGCCCGGACGCGGGTCACCGGGGCCCCACTCTGGAGCCAGGCCTGGAGGTGGGGCACGTTGGCGAGC
>JARVGW010000086.1:12432802-12450958 GCA_031762495.1 Anablepsoides rubrolineatus | reverse complement strand
TTTTCTCATCAGAGACTTTTATTTTTACCAAAGTCATTTTCTGTTAAGGTACTTTTACTTTTACTTAGTTATTTTTTCAGGTACTTTATAGACCTCTGCAAGTAGGTAATATTAGAATGACAGTCAGTGCCATACACCACTGCTAGCAGTGTTGATAAATTCAACATTTAAATGTTTTACTGGAACAATACTTAACACTGCTAAACTTGTGTTAGCAATAAAAAAAAACAGTGATTTTATGAAGCTAATGATCTATGTATAAGTATGTCCTGCTACACAGTGATCCTCTGCCCCCTCCTCACACCTCCTCTCTCCTCTCATTCTCTTCTGTTTTCCCTGTATCATCCCAGACAGACCCCCTGCTCTTTAAGCCATTATGTATGCTTCTGTTCTTTTCCTTGTCGCCGTGTTCTGTTTTCTGTTGGAAATGTCAGCATGCACTGACCTAAACTGGCAGCCTAGCCGCTTTCTTTTTCCCCCTTTTTTCTTACCGAGCAAAAGCCTCGCTGAGCTGCAAGGGGGGCCGTTCTCATATGAAGATCACTGTGAGCCATCCTGCTGACCTTTGTATGTGTCAATGTCTTCAGAGCCAACCCCCCACTAACACACACACACACACACACACGAGCACTCTCACTGAGGTGCATAATGTAGAATACCAAGACACATTGGGACAAAACACAAAGAATTCCATTTCTTGTGTAAACTCTGACGTGCTCAGCATTACAGAGTAGTTCAGGTCTTTAAAGTGGGGTTATATAATATTTCTGCTGGAGTTACTGTGTAAAATAAATCCATCAGTGTTTATTAATTAGCATTTACATGAACCACTATGCAATTTTTGTAATTTGAGATTTAAGATGACCAGCCGTTAGCTCATCAATCCAGCCAGTGTTAAACTCTTTGATCTGCCTTTCAAGGCTCTTTCAGAAGACAGTACCACCAAACAGCCCACTCCATGTCGACGTTCCCTCTGGCAGTTCTGAAGTCACAGACAGAGACGCTCTCTTATTGTGCACTTTCAGAGAACATTAATCAGTACGGTATTAAAAGGGGAGTGGAAAAAACTTGGCTGTTCTGATTGAAACTGTTGTCTGCAGAAGGAGTTGCTGAATGGCTCCTGCCTCTTATTATGTTGCAGAGATGTTAGGTAATCAGCTCTGAGCTGTTAATCAAAATATGATATAGTTCTGGATGTGTTGTAAATCTTACAGAAACACCAGCAGATGCGTATGTATGTACATGCAGCACACGCAAATGACATCCAATTCCAGGTGTGAATAATCTTAACTGGACATGTCCTCTTGTAGTTGAATCTAGGGCTGCGCAGTATGGCTGAAAAATATATCATATAATTATGGATTTGTTTTTGTTTTACCTACTTAGAATGAGAACCAGGTGAATAAAGGCTAATTAATCCTGCCAAACTAGTGACCTTTCCTCTTTTATCCATAATGTCCTCTCAAGTTGTTGCACTCATTTTCTCCTTTCACTCCATGTCTTTTTTATTTTTAAGCAGGTATAAGGCACAGCTCCGAAACATGAAACAGTTACTGCATGTTACTCAACAGCTAGCTGATCAGATGCATTTTCTTTTGATACTGATTTATGTGTATATTACGATATATAATGCTTCAGAGCCAGGTCTGAACAGGGCCTATTTCTCAAAACTGAAGTTGTTCACACAATTGTCAACAAAGAAGATATTAACTGTTAATGACATTTACAAAGCCTGTCCTTTTAATGATGCTTCCTTATTGACACAAGTGTTTGTGTAAGCCTTTCTCATTCACCTTGTGTCTCCTATGTACCCAGGAATGGCCTATTAGTGGTGGAAACTGGGGTCAAGGCACGCAGAGCTACTCAGAGATCATCATCACTGGGTGAGACACTTTCATTAGTTTTATCATGATCATTCTGCTGTAATTACTTTCACCCTAACTGCTCCGTCAGCTCACCCCAGCAAGAATCATTTCCCCATTTTTCTCATGTAATCGAGTCAGGTGCAATTTGCGCCATTTTGATGTTTATTACACTGAAATGACCTGTCAACAAAGGGCAAAGCAGTGTTTTTATAATAAAGCACCGGAGAGGTGACATTGAATTATGGATAAAGCAAGAAGACGCTCTTCCTCCTTTTCTCTCCTTTCTAGCTCTTTCATGCCGTATTACTATTCTGACCAGGTTTCTGTCTCTTTGTGAGTGTCAGGGAGTTTGCTGCCTGTCCATTCAGCTGAATTGGCAACAAAAAAATAACAAGAAGTGGCTGAAAAGAATGAAAAATAACTTGCATGACCCTTTTTTTTTTTCAAATATTTACACGTTTGTCACAAAAAGTGTGGAACCATTGATATATGTTACTGGATTGGGCGTGGCTAGCGCATTGCTAGCTAAATTGATGTGCATGCACTGGAGCTCTGTTATGCATTGAACAGCCTTAACAAAATGAATGGAAGTCAATGGACTGTGAGGCATCATCCTAATAAAAAACTCTTAGAACTTTCTTATTTCATGGTTGATTTTTACGAACTATGGTTCAAAATAAAACTGAGGAAATTGTGAATTTTATAGTTATGGAAATTTAAAATAGATAACTAATTTAAATGACTAAAACAGTGGCTTAAACTAAATGTTACATTTTTAGAGGGTGTGGCAATTAGACATCACACTCTAAATCACACATACAGTATCCAATATTATCCAAATTTTGTGTGCATCATAAGGAAGAGCTGCTAAACGTGTTTGTGTAGCAGTTTGACAAGATCACTTTAGCCCCCCATCAGTCCGTCTGTTCACTTTATGAGATTATTTAAATAATGAAGGCCTGTGATGATTCCAGTTGGTCACTACCGAATGGCGACGGGGGACATCAGCCATGGTTGGCGTAGAATTCTATCTCGTTACTTTTAATTAGTTATTTCTTTAATTAGTTAAGTACTTTATACATATCTGACAATTAGGCACCATAACACACAGCCCTAAAAGTTACAATATTTCCTTACATATTTATTCTTTTTTCTCTTTTGTTTTGTGATTTGTCTCCAGGCACGCTGACGGAACAGTAAAGTTCTGGGATGCCTCCGCAAGTATGTGACCATCACTAAAGCTTTTTCTTGCTCCCCCCATTTAATTCTGTAACCAATAACTGAGACATGGAACTGTGAATATATGCTAAATTGAGAGGCAAATCAAAAAATTATGAATGCAACTTGCCCATAAATTAAAACATAATCGAACGAATACCAGCATTCTCTTCCATGAGCAAAGGAAATCAAGCAGTTGTTGTTTAGATTTGGATTTTTCTACATTTCTTATATCCTCACACTGCTACTGACACTTCCCTTCATTCCTCCTCCCTTCAGTAATGCTCCAGGTGCTCTATAAGCTAAAAACAGCCAAGGTATTTGAAAGGAACCGGCCTAAGGAGGACAAGGGCAACACGGAGGTGTCGGACGAAGATCCTTTCGCCATTCAGATTATGGCCTGGTGCCCAGAGAGCCGGGTGCTCTGTGTGGCCGGCGTGTCGGCCAACGTTATCATCTACCGCTTCAGTAAGCTGGAAGTAACCACCGAGGTGGTCCAGGTGGGTCTCTGTTCATACTTATTTATTTATTTATATTTTATTTTAGTCCATTACCAGACACCACCTCTGTGTTTGTTATGATTTGCTGTTACCACTCACTTCCTATCCTACTAAATACACACACACACAAATCTGGCCAGTCAAAGGCAGTATGGTTGCCATGCCAACAGACAGCAGTGAACAAGCAAATCTAGCCCAACATTATAATCTTCTTTTATAACAAGAGAAGTGTTAATGGCAGTGCAATGAGAGTCTGTGTTTAGTGGAATAAAGATAAACGTAGTTAATCTCGGCGACTTTGCTCACAGCTCCTGTATTAAGTGTGACAATCTAGCGCCTACATCTGTAGCTTCTGCCGCTAAAAGTTTAATCACCATATCCAGCATGATATGTGTGTGTTGTGTTTTTTTTTTCCTGTTTTAATCTGGCTGTAGTTTTCTTCTCCAGCAGCTGTGGTGTTGCAGCACCTGCCCGCACTCTGATCCCTTGTCAATCATGCAGCATGTGGGCGGCGCCGCGATGCTCTTCAGCTGATTTTGAGTCGGGAACAGTTTGTTCTAAACGTTTTATTCATGAATTCTTTCGCTCCGAGTCCTGTGGTGCAGGATGACAAACCGCCCAGGTAGTTGGGTGCTTTTAGGCGAACTCTTTTTTTTTTCTTTTTTTAGTTTTGCATAAGAACAAACGGCTGTCTAAATCTGCAGGAAGCGAAGGCAGGGAGACGAGCTTGAAGAAGGGCACTGATCACTCTTCACTCCCACATGTCAGCGGGGCTAATGAGACTGACAGAATGCAAAAGAGAGGAGCTTATGAGCATTGTGTGTGAGCTCAGGAGTTTGCGAAGGCGGAGGTTGTAAAAGGGGGGAGCCTGAAGGAGGATTTCGAAGGACCTCTTTGACTTGCAGTCTGCCCACACACAAAACACGCCAAACAAATCCATTTTCATCAATGCAATGTCATTCGCTGTCGCGTTCTGTTTATTTATTTATTTTTTGGTTTAAAGTCGTTTCCCCTCATCTACAAATTGGCCGTCTCGTCTCCTCTTACTGCCGCGTGGACATCTGTGTGTGTTTACAGCTGCTGGAGGTGCGGATGCAGTACGAGCTGAACGAAACGGAGTCTCCAGATGGCGGAGGTGGCGGCGGCGAGCAGACGTCGGCGCATCCCACCCCCGGTGCCTCCCCTCAGACGAGCGGCCCGCCTTCGCACCCGTCTACCAGCAGCAACAACTCCGACGGAGGCAACATTCCCTGCCTCAAGTATGAAACACAAACAGAGGCGCTTGCATAAACTTTCAAAAGCAGCAAGGGGCACTTTTATGCAAACACACACACACACACACACACACACCAGTCTCGCTTTTAGCCTCAAGCACACTTGTATAAAGTTAGTCAGTGCCTGAAGCATTCTCAGCCAAAACCTCCTCATCGTCCGTCCGTCCCCACTCACTCATGCCAGACCCTCTCCATACACAGAGCTGCCTCGCACACGCAGCTGCACCACTTTTCCTTTTCATGTTCCCCTTTTCTCATTCCGTTCCGTGTTCTTCTTCACAGAGTGCGAAGTACTCCTTTGAAGCAGTCTCCAGGTTACCAGGTAGATTTGGTGGTCCAGTCAGTGTGGGTGAGTGGAGAGCCCCCTCAGCCCATCACCAGTCTGGCTCTGAGTTCCTCCTACAGCCTGTAAGTGAACGCACTCCCAGTCAAGCTTTGAGTCGACTGAAAGCGCTTCTCTGGAAATTATAGCACTAGAATCTAACTTAGTTTCACCTTTTCTTAAACATAGAACTAATTACTTTTTTTATTGAATAACTTAAAAATTCTTATTAAACACTGTATTGCATGCCAACTTTAATGCCAGATTTTTAAAGGGGACATATGCAAAATCCACTTTGTAGCCATAAAATGCATTTTGTTGTGGAGGCAGAAAATTTAAATTTAGTCTCTCCTGGTGCTGCAAAGATATCTTTATGTTCTGTTTGGGTCAGATTTTTCAACCTGTTTAGTTTTATTTATTTTTTTCAATATTACGTCGCAGTAGTTGAGACGAAACTGCTAAATAAGGTCTGGACTTACCAGCTAATCAATTTTCAGCCTGGCTCTGACTCCAACATATAAGGCTGGATGGACAAGTCTTCCCTTGTTGACATCTTTTAATTAATTTGTAAATAAAGCGTTTCTGCGCAGCTATATAGTCGTAAACCCCCCCATCAAACTGGAATGCACCGGTCTGGATGCTGGAGAGGGGCCGGAGTGTGAAGCTCCTCATTTGGCTTTAAAAAGACAGCCTCAAAACGAGTTGATTTGAGGCACACCTCACAAAAGGGGTGAAAGAGGGGCTTGTGGAGTTACAATAAGGAGGAACTCAGACCAAAGCTTTGCAGTTCCACTTTATATCTTTATTTATTTCTATCCTTTATTATACCTTTACCTTGAAATTGTGAAAAAACGCAAATATAGGATGTGGTCCAGAAAAGGCCTACAGCGTGTTCGGGGTGGCACTGTTATGCAGTAAGAACCAGACAAAAACACACAAAGTCCAAACAGCAGCAACACACTGCATGGTACTGTTGGAAGGCAGAAAGGCTGCACTCTAGGTGGATTTTGGGCACAGGGGCTGTACTTTATTGTTTTGTTTTTGTTTGATTTGTTTTTTAATTGAGCTGAATTTTCATTAATATTTATGCTACAAAGTTAGTAAATTATATTGTTCCTAATCATTTAGCTTGAAAACTTACTAAAAAGCCCAAAATAAAAACCATTCCTTGCTTGTATTTTCAGTCTCCGCAATATCTCTGGCATTACCACAGACTGCTAGTAGTTAAATTCCATAAAAAAAATCTGCAAAAGACCGAATCCACAACTGTGGAACGCAACTTTGATCAGCAGGTGATACAGTGTTTTTATCAGCACTTAAATCCTGTTTTATTAACATATTTCTCTCTCTCTTTCTGTCATCAACTCACAGAGTGGTGTTTGGCAACAGTAACGGTCTGGCAGTAGTGGACTACGTCCAGAAGACAGTAGTGCTCAATTTAGGAATGGTCGAGCTTTACGGCTCCAACGACCCCTATCAGAGACAGCCTCGGTCGCCAAGGAAAACACGACAGCCTTCAGGAGGTAAAGTTTCCTTACCATCAGTTGTGAACATGCAATTTAATTTCAACATCATGGTAATATTACACATATATAAGCTGAAAAAGACTAAACAAACTGGTTGACTTTAAATTATTTTTAGATGTATTTTGAACTAAAATGCCAAAATAAAACGGAGAGAAAAGTGCAGCTTTTACCAGTCGTTAAATGTCATCTTCTTAGCTGTGATCAAACAAACAGTGAATTTCCAAAGAATTTAATTCTCATTCTGTTTCCAACAAACAGCAAGCTTAGGTTTAGATTAAACATGGCAACTTATTGGCACTGCGACTTTAATCGCAGCTGATCTAATTTGTAATCTGATTCAAATATGAGAATCAATCAGGTCCAACACTGCATTTAAGAGGCTGCTGCTCAGCCACAATTCATGACAAAGCATTTTAATAACAGGAAGTAGTTGTGCTTTCAGCTTTGAAGGGCTTTGTTTGATTACCTGTCTTACTTTATTTTATTATTTGCAGCTCATTCCTTTCACACACAGCCGACATTAATCTGGTGCTTTGAGTGTGAACACACTGCCCTCATGTGCTAAACAGCAGCAGTGCAGCGAGACAAAGTCATGGTGATGCACCTTCCATACGTTTTATTGATATATTTCTAAAGTATGTGTGTGCAGATGCTGAGAGATTACAACTTAATTTGACGATAGTTTATACCCAGTTATGCAGATCGAGTGCATCGCAGAGAGAAAACACACATCCATCCTCGGTCTCCCATAAAACACAAGAATAAGCGAGCGTAAATACATGAAGGGCAATTAATGTCACTGACTTGTGAGCAGTGGGCTGGCTTGTATCAGAGCTTGGCAAAAGTGAGCTGTAATCAGCCATCCTGCTGCGCGTCTGAGCCAAAAAAAGGAGTGCTGCTGGGCTGGCTCTCTGCCCTACAGGATGATGTCACACAAAACAAAAACATGTTGCAATTAAACGCCTAGTTATTCTCGGAGGAATGAATATCACCCACTGCCTTTCATGTCAGAGTCTGAAACTAAAATCATCGGTGTTGTAGAAGTACCTCAAAGTAATACTTTAAGTATTTTACCATTATATTACTTTGGTAAAAAATTAAAGTCTCTAAGAATATTACTTGAGTAAAATCTTTAAGTATTTGACATTTACTGTACTTATTATATATATTAAAATACATTTCTGAGATAAAAATGCACTTAAGTAGTAAATGTAAAACTATTTAATAAAATGAATGATTAGATTTTCCAAAATAAAATTTATTCTGACATGACCTGGAATAATTTTTAAATGTAAAAGATCGACTGAAAAATAAATATTCAAGTAAAGTATAGATTTAGTCTCTACTTAAGTAAAGTAAAAAAGTATTTGTACTTAACTTTGCTAAAGCTATTTTGGTCCAATCATGTAAAATGTTATGTGCAAACTGGATCAATAGAGATCTGTTCACCGTAAACAAATGTGCCTGAGAGCACTCTCAGCTACTACCACACCATAGTTCTATATATTTTTTAATGACTAAGGTATAGCCATTTATGGCTAATGTCAATCAGCTGTGGTGGCCATCTTGAATTAGGTTGACGCTACATGTTAGTCAGCTGTAGATGTACAGGGATTACTTTCTGAGAACTTCTTTAAAGTGGACATATCACACTTTATATATCCTTCGTTTTCACATTTAAATCCTTCAGTTGGGGTCTTTATAAAGTGAAACTACAATGCTTTGGTATGAATTCTTTCTTATTCTAACTTTACCAGCCCCTCTTTCACCCCTTTTCTGGTGTGTGTCTCAAAGCAGATGGTTTTTGCTATTGTTCCTTCAAGCCCCACCCCCCTCCGGCTTCCAGACCGGTCCACTCCAGTTTGAAAGAGGGGTGGTTACGTTTTCTAGCTTGCAGAAAGGTTCTATTTAAAATTTAACTAAAAGATGTCAGCAACAGAAGACTTGTCCATCCTTACATGTAAGAGCCAGAGTCTGAGCCAGAACCAGAAGAGAATTAAGACAAGGAAATAGTTGGTAAATCCAGACCTTATTTGGTCATTCTATAGCAGATAATTTGACGTAATAGACTCAGAAAATGTCATAGAAAAGAGAGAAAACTGAACAGGCTGAAACATCTGACCCAAACAGAATTTAAAGATATCTTTGTAGAAACTAAACTCAACTTTTCTGCCTCACAGAGACTCCAAGTCCACAACAAAATGTATTTAATTGCTAATAAAGTGGATTTTGCACATGTCCCCTTTAAATTCCATCCAGTGAATAATATTTTTAACAGACAGAAATACCCATTCACATTCACAGGCCAAAACATGATCACCCATTTGTCTTTAGCAGGCAAGAGATACAGACAATGATGAGTCGGCATCCCTGTTTAGTTTCATATTGTGAAATCCTCTACAGGGCTGTGTGACATCAACGAGGGCTCGGCCACATCAGAAGACCGCTGCAAGTCCCCCACTTCAGGTAACATGTTCTTCTTTGTTCTACTGCAAGATAATACTCACTGAGTAAAAAAAAAAAATCATGTATCAATATTTAAAATCACACACAATAATACAAAAATAGTGTTAGAAATGAAGATTACTTGTCAAAAAGAGGACATACTTTCTTTTTAGACTCTTTTACTGAAATTGTTGCTCATTAAAGCAGAACTACACGCAAGACTTTCTTTTACCGAACCATAAAATTACCCGACTGTCAATTTCATTCCGCCTAAGCCTTTTAGAAATGCACCGTTTGAGTTTAATGCCACGGCTTTTTGAGCGCATTTTACCATTTCCATGTACGTCCCTTTTAATAAGTTTCAGAGTTCAACAGACAGTAATACATTTTATTTAATCTCACTCAGTATCCTGGAAAATCCGATTACAGACTGTAAACGTTTCCAATATCTGTACCGGTAATTCCATGTGACAGAGAAGAGACATAAATAAATGAAGTCATAAACCAAAACTCTGGGAGAGGAACGCATTCATTTGCATTATTTAATAAAAAGATGAGGATATTTGAATAATTGGGAACAATATTTTACAGCCTAATATATTTGATTTCTTTCCAAGATTTTTTGTAAAACCTCTTGATTTGGATTTTGTAACTTTTTCAGTTGTCTGTCAGAGTGCATTTAATTCAAGCCTTTTTCCAAATGCATTATCATATTAAACAGTTCTCATATGTAAATTCCCAGATGAAAACAAACAAGGAACATAAGGCTCATGGATTTTTTTTTTTGTGTGTGTGTGTTTTGCACAAATGAGATGCTACGACCCAGATTCATCTGATTATGGGTAGCTTGGCATTAGTGTCTTTAAAAAGAAAAGCAATCTTTTTAAAAGGTCAGATAGAAATCAGATCTCAAAATCTGCTCGCTGCTGTTTCCAGGTGTGATGTCAGCCCCGACCCCCACGTCTGGTGCCATCAGACGGTGTCTGCTTTGCATATTTTATGAGATAGACAGAGATAAGGCGCTTCTCAGGGAACAAAAAAACATCTGTCTTAACTAGTCATTTAGTCACAAAATGTTTCTTTCTCTCTTGTTGTGGTGAAATGGGCTGAAGAAAGAACAGCAATGCATTTTAATGTGTTCCAGTTTGTGGGAGGATGTTGCTGCAGTATTTGAGAATCTCAAAAGGGTTTTCTCCAAACACAACATCCTTGTACAGCAGGGGTCTCCAAACTTTTTTTCCGTAAGAGTATACTTTCACAAAATGAAATTGTCCAAGAGCTACTTTTTGCAACATTTAATTTTAAACTGAAACTTAAAACATTGAAATACAGTAAGCTTGTTTTGCACAAAAAACATGGAGACTCCAGCACAAGAAACTAGGGATGCACGATATATCGGCATTCATATCGGTATTGGGCGATATTGGTCATTTTTTAGAATATTGGTATTGGTTCGATAAGTAAAACTGGGCTGATATTAACATCCGTTATTGATTTCCCAAGTTTTAACTTTGTGTTTCTGTTTTGGGAGGGGAGATGTTTGGTTGAGCTGCATCGATATCGATATTGGCTGAGATTTTCATATTGGTGCATCCCTAAAATAAACTCCGTGCAGTGTCATATACCGCAGTGGGAGGGGTTTCCCAGGAGCTCTGCACATTGTGTCTCAAAGGGCTATGAAACGTGCGAGCAAAAACAAAAGGCCGAACAACTATACTGAACCCTAAACTGTTTGATTGACAACCAAGGGGAAGGGACATTTATAGATTAATTAGAATTAAATGAAAGTTTGTTTGACCAGTGACAAAGAAAATTTTGCTTCTCCTAATTTTTCATAAGCACTGAAGAGCTACTTTAAATGAGCTCACAAGCCACTGGTTGGAGACCCCTGTTGCACAGAGATGGACGGGGACTGGTCCATCCCGATGAGAAAACACCTAAACACAAACTTAACCATGTGGGGCATGTAGTCCAGTATATCGAGGAAAAACTGTTTTAGAAGCTCCATATTGTCCAGGGTTGTTGAGTGGTAAAAGGATTCTGAAGACGGACATAGTCCCTGCAGCATGTCACAGTTGGACATACCTGAAGAACCTCCCTATGGAGGCGACCAGGAGGCATCCTTATAAGAGGCCAGAACCACCTCAACTGGCTCCTCTCGATGTGGAGGAGCAGCAAATCTGTTGAGTCTCTCCAGGATAACTTCACTTCTTGCCCTGTTTCTAAGGGAAAGTCCAGCTACCCTTCAGAGAAAACTCCTTTTGACCACCTGAATACAAAATCCCATTCGTTTGATCACTACCCAAAGTTCAAGGCCATAGGTGAGAGTAGGAATGTTGATTGACCGATAGACTTTGCCTTACAATTCAGCTCCTCAACATACTGGTCCAGAGTTCGCAATACAGCAGTAGCTGCACAGATTTGTCTGTCAATTCAATGCTCCATTCTTCCCTCACTCCTAAACAAAACCCCAAGAGATTCGAACTCCTCCACTTGAGGAAGAGCCTCATCCCCAGCCTAGAGAGAGCGATCCACCCTTTTTCTACCGAAACAAACTCCCTCGTCCCGCTGGCCACACTGAGAAAATCTGTCCATTAAAAGTTTTGAACAGAATTAGTGACAACCTCTGGTAGAGTCCAACTCTCACCCTAAAGGAGTCGACTAATATGAACCAAACTCCTGCACTGCTTGTATAGAGACCGAATGTAGCAATGGACCGACAATCCCATACTCCCAGAGCACCCAACACAGTGAACCTCGGGGAACACGGTCTCCCTCTGAGTCAACATAACACATGTAGACTGGATTAATACTGTTTTCTCCCATGACCCCAGAATTTGCATCAAACATAAAAAACCCTCGGGTCTCAGATTTTTAAGCTTTAGGCGTAATAACCAATTTCTGCCTTGTTTTTGTTTTCTATAGAAAAGTCTTGAGTCAAACCAGAGTCCTGGGCCAGCTTCACTTGAAAGACTTTCTTTCTGCTCATAAAAACAAACCAAAAAAAAAATCTACTTAACTAGAAAAACAATGCCACAGTTTGTACTGTAACAAGACAAAGGGTGTTTCTAACTGTACATTTACTGTACTTTACTCCCCCCTCCCCCCCAACACCCCTTAAAGTGTTGATGACACACAGCAACCTTCAACAGTTCTACAATGGAGGTGGTAGAGGAGGTAAGATCGGCCCCAAGCTTTCATGAACAGCTCTGTCGGTCCGACCGATGTGGTTCACACATTTGGTACCCCTCCCCCCGTTTTATTTTTGTTTGTTTGTTTGTTTGTTTTTCCCTCTTTGTGGTAAATAAACTGTCACTGCCCTTTTGTGTCTGTCGTTACAACAGCCACAGCAGGGAAAAACAATTTAGAGAACAGAGAATAACATTTTTATATATTTCAAGGTTAGCCTCTGTTCCACTATCTTTTGGTTCCACATGAGCTTTAATGAGAATTATAGGATTTTATTTTTTTATACATTTAGAAAATGAAGTTTTATTTGTTGTTTGAACACAAAACAAGCCTAAAGTACAAATGTATGAAGACTGAAAGTTTCTGGAGCAGAGGAAAACCTGGAAGGAAAGTGGTATTGCAGCTGATTTTAGGAACTTTAGCTGTTTGCTACAGAGGTTGCATGCTACTTGTACATAGCTCAGTTGTCAGATTGTAAATGTGTTTGCGTTTGATCTGTGTCCTGGTCGTCTATAATATTTTATCAAACCACAGAGCAACTCATTTGTCCAGCTCTTTTTTTGTGTACCTCCTCTTATGTGTCAATGAAGCATATAAATTAACTATAAAATGCTGGGATCAAGTTTTGACGAGTCTGTAACTAGGAACAAATTATATGCACTTGTAACAGTTATTACTTCTGAAGATTTGACTACTATTTTTTTTTATTTATTTTTTGGTTCAGACCTGAAAACACACAGAAACCAGATCGATTAATGCTTTAATGTCACTCAGTTGTTTTCAATTAGAATTGTAATAAAAAAATACTCCTGTAGAAAATAAATCTTCAAAGTCACAATAACGTCTGCACCTACTTAAGTTTAAACACTACATTTTTTTTACTCCTCATTTTAGTTTTGACATAACCAAATATTGAAGAGAACACCTTTTGCTGTTTTTAGTGTGAGGCAAAACCCATTGTTTCAGATGTTTTCTTTTTTCTTCTTACCATAACCAGTATAGCTTAACATTACTGCATAAATACAGACTTAAACATCTTCAATGTCAAAACCTTGTAAAAAAAAATGGACAAATTATTCCACTTGTTCATGTGTTTATTGAGCATTTGTTCTGTAGTCTGTAAGATTGGAAACTATGTGAAATGCTCAGTCAAAGGGAATAAAAGTAATCTGAGCTCCGTCTTTTCAGTTTCTTGAAATGTAGCCTTGTAACTGTTGCATTATTCAAACATGCAAACATAAAAAACTTTCGGATATTTGGCAGTTTTCATGGCTGTAAAGTCAGGATGTTTATTTGCTATGTATGAATAAGCCTCCACAGACAAGTTTTCAGTAAAAAAATGGGGCAGGTCTTTAAAAACTGAACAATATATGTGACCGCAACCATTAAAACTAATACATCAGTTAGATTATTAAACCAAATATAAAAAACAAACATATATTTTTTTTTCTTTTGCTACAATGTTTTTTTTTATTATGATCAGCTTCTCCTCAGATTAAGTCACTAATGTAAAGAAAGCAAAACTCCTGTCGTTTGATGACTTAATATATTATTAAGTTAATGAGAAGTCTGTTGTTTTTGCAATTGTCTTTTTTTCTGTACAGAGAAAATGTCTCTGGGCATTTTTTTTCTCATTTTACTTTTTTTTACTGTCATTTGTTTTCATACTTGCATAAAAAAGATGCCATAACAAGTTCTACTTAGGACAACTTTAACCATCTTTTCTCATTGTCACCGTCTTCTTCCATCTCTGGTGTTACTTCTGACTCCCTCGTTCTTGCTGCATGCTCTTTTGGCTTGAAGGACCTGAATGGCCATGCAGTTTTTGATCTGTCCTCTCTTTAGGACCAACTCTGCAACCAAAAGTTACCTCTTGTGTTTCTCGTCAGTCACAGCATGCCCCTTTGACACGTACAGGGTTGCCTTTGTGTTCTTATCTAATGCTTTTTGGCTCTGGTTTAAAAATATATATATATTCCCGTGGATTTTTCTTTCCCCCCCAACTTTTCTTTTTTTCTTTTTATTTTTTGGATGAGTTTTAGTCCTTGTGCACAGTCCTCGCTCAGTGCTGGTCCCTTGGCTTTGCATGGCACCATGTGTTAGCTTAGACGTGTTTGTAAAGAGGGATGTTCTCTTTTTTACAGCAAAGATGTCACGGAAATTAAGCTTGCCTACTGAGCTAAAGCCAGACTTGGGTAAGCCTTGACTTCGTGTCTCCAAACAGTTAATATAAAAATGCAGTTTTCCCCTTTTTTCCCCCCTTTCACTCCGACTGGACTTCCACCACATCCCACAGGGTCCAGTTTTATCTGGTTATTAGTCTCAAAATTGGCAAGCTGTGCAGATGTTCTCCTGAGTTTGCATGAGTCAACAGTAGCACTGATCTGATCTGAATTCAAGCCTATTGAGCGAAATCAAATTGTTAGAATTATACTCCCACTTTTTGATTTTATTTACTTGTAAATATTTCCAACCATAGTGGGCGTTTTATTCATTAAAGAGGTCAGTGGTGCTAAGCTAAACTTTGCACACCCTTTTTCACTCTAAAGCTTTCTGTAACTTTTGCAGCTTTCTGTTTCTAATCTGTGTTCTTTGCGTTTTTTTTTTTTTTCTCTTTTTTTTCTCTCTGTCAAATTGAATCTTTGGATATGAAGAGATTGTTTTCTTTAGGACACATAATGTAACTGAAATGTTGGATGAATTTTTCAGCTGATTTCATGACATATAGTTGTATATAATTTTCCTTTTAAGTGCCTTCAAAACACTATTTTTTGTTGGGTCGTTTTAGGTGCCCTGCATACGGAAAAAAGGGTTTACATGATGCTGCTTTGCTGAAAGTTTAAAAGAAAAATAATGATTTCAAGAGTACCTAAGCCTTATTTATCTCTTTACAGTAAAAAAAAACCCAATAATCATGAATTATTTGAAAGAGAAACAACAAAAAAAATATTGCCCAGATGCTTGTTAATGAGTTTCTGTTTGTGCAGTACAGTGTTTCTGCAGGTGCTTTACCTTTCTGTGTTTTCTTCTTACTGTCCTCCTGTCCGTGTGCCCACCGCGGGGTGCCAACCCATTAGACCACCGGGACAACTCCTTTAGCCGCTCGCGCTCCTCCAGCGTCACCAGCATCGATAAAGAAGCACGTGAAGCCGTCAGCTCCTTCCACTTTTGTGAGAGCTTTGCCCGGAAGGGGGACAGCACCCTGACGCCCTGCCTTTATGTGGGCACTTCCCTGGGAACTGTGCTGGTCCTGGCACTTACGTTGCCACCTGCTGGTGAGCAGCGGCAACTGCAGCCAGTTATCATTTCACCTACAGGTGGGTTAACAGATTTTCAGGACCTAAGAAAAGTGCTGGGTAGGTCCTCTAGACGAGTTCTTCTTTGTCAAAACAAAACAAAAAACATTTTGTCTCCTCTAAGAGACTTCTTCAGTCTGAGGAGAGATGAAGTGTTTTTTCAACAAAAAGGAACTTGTGCAGATGACCGTTTTTTTTTTATTTTTTTTAGATTTTTCTTCCTAGATTATTAAGATGCATCAGGACAGATGTTCAGGACGTACAGCAGGACAGTGGCCCACAGTCCTACATGTTTTAGTGGTTTTTGTTTCAACACACCTGATTCAAATTATTAAATTACCAACTCAAGATGCCATCAAGTTTAACAGAAGCCCCGGATGTACTAGAGTGCCCTTTCATGGTTGCAGACAGTAATGATAACTCCTTGGTTCAGTCAGTACAGATCAGTCAAAAAATGTGTCATGAAGAGGACAACAGCAGAAATACAATATCTATAAAATATAGTTTTACCATCTAATGGAACTTTTTATTTTATTCACCAGGTATGCTGGTGCGGCTGAAGGGGAGTGTCATGCGGATGGCTTTCTTGGACTCTGCAGGCACCCTGCTGCCTTCTGCATTCGAATCTTGGTACGAACCCAACGTCACAGCAGACGGCGAAGAAAGAGAGAAGGTCCGTAAGCGCCGGCCCGTCTCCGTGTCGCCGACCACCTCCCAGGACTTCAACGAGAGCCAGTTTGCTGTGGTCTGCTCAGAGAAACAGGCCAAAGTCGTTTCCCTTCCCTCCCAGACGTGCATCTATAAACACAGCATCACAGAGACCTCCTTCATTTTACGGGCAGATGTGGTGCAGATGAACCAAGGCGTGTGCGTGGCTTGTTTTTGCGCAAACGGCCACATTATGACCCTCAGGTACGAAACAAAGTTTCATACCTTACTAATATCCTAAAGAAAATATTCTGAAACCCACCCGTACAGTTTTTATTGATTTACTGATTTGTTTTCATGCTCATCAGTGAACAAGGTTTAGCAACACTGCTCACAGACAAACACGCCGATGTAGCAGGGTGTAATTGAAGAGGAGTGTATCCATGTGTTGTTTGTCCTCATCAATCTTTATTTCCCAGCAGTGACAGAGAAAGAACAGCCATCCATATGAGTGTCTGACAAAGCAAAGATGTCCAGCTGTCTCCCCGTCAGCTTGTGTTGCTGTGTATGTGCTGACATGTTTAGTCTGTGAGATCCGTGCTTGAAAGCTGTTCTTGGAGTTTCAGGAGATGAAAGCACATTACATACAACACCAGAAGAGTTGTTTATCATGATTAAAACCTGAAATCCCAGCTCTGCAATTCTCACAACTGAAACGACACAAACAAAAGTTAAAGGTCTGAGTTCAGGTGATTTCTTTGTCTCCTGTTCAGTGTGCCAGGACTGAGACCGCTCATGGATGTAAACTACCTACCTTTGACGGACATGCGAATAGCCAGGACGTTCTGCTTCACTAACCTGGGTCAGGCCATGTACCTCTGCTCTCCCACAGAGATTCAGAGGATCACATACAGCCAGGAGACGTGTGAAAACTTACAGGTGAGCTTTTCTATGTTAAGAACATCTTACGTGAACACATGGATCGAAGTGGATGTTTTGTGACAGAAGGATAGCATCAGGAATGAAAGGCACCTGCTATGATGTACAGTTTGGAGACTGTGGTGCTAACAAAAAGACAGCGATGAAGATGTTCAGATTTTCATTGGGAGAGATGGAAGTGAACAGGATTAGGAATGAATATATCAGAGAGACGCTTAGGTTGAGTGATTTGGAGAAAAAGTTAGTGAGGCAAAGCTGAGATGGTTTGGACATGCGGAGAGGAGGACTAGTGGATATTACTGATACCACTACCACTAGTGGATCAGACAAAGAATGTTGAATACGGAGCTGCCAGGAGAAGGAAAAGAGGAAGATGAGTTTTTATATATTTGTAATCAGCTTGGCTTTTAAACCATAACATTCAACATTCAGGGCTGTAGCCTCATGCTTTCTGTCATAAAAAGAGATCAGATGAGCAAGTCAAAATACAGCTCTAATCCTCAAGAGTTTATGTAAACTAATTTAGTAAGGGTCCAAAATGAGATACAAATACCTGCAAGAAAATTCAAATGGGCTTAAGATGTCTGCAATTAAATTAAAAAGGGTTTGAGACATCTGCAACTAAATTGAGAAGAGTTTGAAAAGTCTGCAACTAAATTGAGAAGAGTTTGAAAAGTCTGCAACTAAATTGAGAAGGGTTTGAGATGTCCACAACTACATTGAGAAGAGTTTGAAAAGTCTGCAACTAAATTGAGAAGGGTTTGAGACATCCGCAACCACATTGAGAAGGGTTTGAGCTGTCTGCAACTAAATTGAGAAGAGTTTGAAAAGTCTGCAACTAAATTGAAATGGGTTAGAGACATCTGCAACTACATTGAGACGGGTTTGAACAGCCTGCAACTAAATTGAGAAGGTTTTAAGACATCTGCAACTA
>JARVGW010000086.1:12401998-12432702 GCA_031762495.1 Anablepsoides rubrolineatus | reverse complement strand
ATCTGCAACTACATTGAGACGGGTTTGAACAGCCTGCAACTAAATTGAGAAGGTTTTAAGACATCTGCAACTACATTAGGAATCGTTTGAAAAGTCTGCAACTAAATTAAGAAGGGTTTGAGACATCCGCAACTACACTGAGAAGGGTTTTAGTAGATGTCTGCAACTACATTGAGAAGAGTTTGAAAAATCTGCAACTAAATTGAGAAGGGTTTGAGATGTCCAAAACTAATTTGAGAAAGGTTTGAGACATCTGCAACTACACTGAGAAGAGTTTGAGAAGTCCACAACTAAGTTGAGGAGAGTTTGAGATGGCTGCAACTAAATTGAGAAGAGTTTGAGACACTTACCACTAAATTGATACAGGATTAAGAGGCCTGCAAATAAACTGAGAAGGTTTATTAAATTGAAAAGAAGAAGGCTAAAGAAATGATTGATGTATGTAGTAAGGGAGGATAAGTAGAGGAATGGCATTCGAGATGGGGTGAGATGAAAACACTTTGGTAACCCATATAGTTCTCTTTACTGATTTTATTTTTCATTTTACCAGTTACAAATTCTTTCAACATCTGGTTTAGTTTAAACATCTAAGTATTTGTATGTGTATTTGATAAATAAACACATTATTTAACTTTTTTATTTACGCTTTTGTGGAAAGTTAGATCTGACAACATGTCCCTTCACTGATACAACAATACATTTTCTGACTTAAATCAGTGCTCTGACCAAGGATGATATCCTTTGTTTGACATCTTTACACTTTCCTTTAATTTTCTTGTTTAAATATTACATTTATTGTAAAATATTTATCATGATAACACAAACAGTAGTGAGGTGTAATACAGAAATCTGTGTTAATATTTCAGGAGATGTTGGGGGAACTTTTCACACCAGTGGAGACACCAGAGGCACCCAACAGAGGCTTCTTCAAAGGCCTTTTTGGAGGAGGAGCCCAGTCTCTAGACAGAGAGGAGCTATGTATGTCAGAGTCACAAATTATTTCTGCCCTACAGGCGGGCACAGCATCACGTTGTGTTTTCTGCCCTCACTTAGTTGGTGAGTTAGCAGCTGGAAAGGCCTCTCGAAGCCTGGCCCAGCACATCCCTGGCCCAGGTGGCATTGAAGGGATGAAGGGGGCTGCTTCAGGTGTGGTCGGGGATCTGGCACGGGCTCGGATAGCGTTGGATGAAAGAGGCCAGAAGCTGGGCGAATTGGAGGAGAGGACAGCTGCCATGATGGCCAGTGCAGACTCTTTTTCCAAACACGCCCACGATGTAAGACATGGCTCTCAATAATTTGACTGATTACGCAAATGTGTTATTTCATGCATACAAAATGAACCTGAGTGTGTTGTGTTTATAACAGTGTTCTTTGTTTGCAGATGATGCTGAAGTGCAAAGACAAAAAGTGGTACCAGTTCTGATCAGGTGGACTATTATCTGACTGACCTTCCATCGGCTCATTTAGACTCGCTGTGACTCCCACCCATCCGTTGTCCATTCAGCTGTCCCTCCAAGCCTTCTTCACTCAAACACTCGGGATTTTCTTCCCCAGCACAATGTCGAATACTGTTTTTACCTCAGTCTGAGGGTGGAACTGAGGGGTCGGACAGGGGAGGAGACGGACAACCTCAGAGGGAATAAATGGTGTCTTTTTTCTTTTTTTTTATATGTTCGAGTCTCTTTATGTTCAGCCACCCCTCCGAGGTAGCAGATTGGCCCGAGAAGCCCGGAGATTCCTCGTTCTCATTCGCCAAAACGTCCTTCACTGTTGCCACTCTGTGGCCAATATTTAAGTCATGGAATATGGCTGAGAATATCTAATCAAGTGACAGAGTTATGATAGAAAAAGACTAAAAGAATTTCAATGAATCCTTATATATACATAGATCTAATAAATGTGCAATGCTGTATCTATTTGTAGACTTTTGTACGAGTGAAAGGGATAGTTTATCACGGAGATGGATGAAGAGCGTGAAGACAAAGGATGCAGCCGTGGTGAACCGTAGAAGCTGCGACTGCGAAGCCTCCACTTTGCCACAAGTCACACAGAGAAAAGCAGCTCACCCTGACGTACGCTGGATGTTTCATCAACTCACTCCATCTCTAAACTCTCCTCTGGATCTGAGGCTTTCATTTTGTTCCCAACAGAGTGATTATGAAGAGAGAATAAAACTGTGTTCCTCCTGTCATCCATCTGTTTATTGTTTGCTGGGATTTATTTTTTATTTTGCTCTGTGTTATTGGAAAATTTATTTTTCTAAAAGTTGTGAAAATGGACATTTTGGTTTCTTAAACGTTTCTGTGACTTGCCTAACATCACAAATTGCTTTCTTCTTATGAAAAGGGCTGGAATCTATGAAGAAGGCAACGATATGAAAGGAACTTTTTCTTTTTCTAGAAGCAAGAACATTTGACCTGCACAAAATTACTGCTGATCTGAAGTATTTCATTACTTGATCTCTTCTGATGTGAAGCTAACTGCGAGAAACCTTCTGATGTCACAAACCTGAACCATTTGGCCAAGTCTTGGTGTGGCTGTATACTTGATATGATCAGTGTTAATGACAGTATTGTTGCCACATTTGTTGGGAATTCAGGAGTTTCCAAATTCTACATATTAGTCTTGTGCTGAATCACATAGAACTCTTACAAGTATTTATATATGAGAAACTAGAGTGCAATATTTGAAAGAAAATATTTTGTGGCATTTTTTTTATGTTTTTCTGAGACTGTGATAAAATAGTTTGTGTGGATTCTATTATTACAAAAGCAATAGTTCAGATCTTTTGAAGTGGGGTTCTGTGGAAACGTTCTGAACAATTATTATCCTGTATAGCTCTTTGAACAGCCCCAGTTTAAAGGAAAATGAGTTTAACCTCGACTGACATGACGCGCTAGCGGCTGGTTCGAATGTTATTATGTTCTAATATCATTGCTTCATCTAAAACATACCCAGAGTGCTTTGACTCATTCTTGCATGTTTGAGAAATCCTTCAGTCTCCTACGTTAGCCATGTGGAGCTGCTGAAACGCGTGCTAGTACAAAGCACCGCCCATTTGTACAAAGCTCCTCCCCTGGAGCTCACAGCTCCACCGGGCTAGCAGTAATTTTCTTTACAAATCATTATAATTGTATTGAAATCATATCTTAAAAATGGTGGATGTTCATGAGTTCATTGCAGAATCTAGCTTCATACTAAATTATATTTATAATTTCTTTGCATAACATTGTTTCTTTGTTTAACATTGACGTATATGTATGAGCAGATGACTGGGAAATATATTATTGAGCTAAAACGTCTTGTAAGAGCCTCTGTACTCGCTCCGGTTCTTTAGAAAACATACTGGGTCCAATGTGGGAATATTGGAGTGAAGTTTAATTGTATCCTGATGAAAGTTATATAATATAATGTTGCTTCTTTAATTTTTTTTTTTTAACAAAATATGCTCCTATGATGGGTTGTAAATGGTTTGAAGCATTGTGAAGATGTGCTGAAGTGGGAGGGTCAGAAATGATAGGAGGTTCCAGTTTCAAGGTGTTTAGATAAGCTATGATGCAGAGTCAAATTTATATTTGATATATTCTGCATTTTTATAACAGCTGAAGGTAACATAGTTACTCAATTGTGGTATAGAATTGAAAAATACATATTACCTCTCATTAAACTAATTTAAATCATACATATTTCATAGCAGTTCATCTAAATGAGTTTGTAAACCTTTATGTAACCATCTGTTTCTTTATTTCAGCAGGAATAACATGATATTCCTGCTGGAAGTGCCTCAGACTGTGTACTGGAGGTGCCACAGCTAGCTGCTAATGCTATTTGCACTTGCAGATAACCATATAATTTTATGTAAATCATGGTATTAAGTGAAAATGTTTAGATGATTGTAATAGTTTAGAACTTTTGCACGAATTACAGATCTTATGAGATTGGACTTGTTTTAGAACAGCAGTAATCCACTTCCTGGCTCCGCCTAAAATTAGCTGTATAAAAATAAGTTTAAAAATACTACTTTATAGTCTCAATCTTCTCAAATGAAATAAGTTCAGTAAGACAATTGCACTTCTTGTAATAAGAAAAATGTCCAGGCTAAAAAGATTAATAATTTAACATTTTCTGCTCTTGTTTATTCTTAAAACAAGATCAAAAATACTTTTTGTCTGTATATTAGGTTGTGAGACTTAGTTAGATGGACAAATTTTGCTATTAATTTGTCATTTTTGTCAGAATTCGTGTGCTTTTTCCTCAAACTGAGACTGCTCAAAGCCCTATCTGCAACAGGTAAGATATTATCTGTTCAGAACTTTTCCACAGAACCCCACTTCAAAAGATGTGAACTATCCCTTTAAGGTTTCACCCTGCTGATCATCTTTTATTTACTTATTTAATTTTATTGTGTTTTCTGTCAGGATATCTGCAGTAAAGCTCACCTGTGCCGTGTCTCTGTCAAACCTTTATTTGTATATAAGTAAATAGTTTGACAATCTCCGACCAACTAGAAAGTAAACATTAAGGTTGCACAAGAAACAAAAAAAAAAGAGGAGACAGGCCATATTTTTTCTGACGCCAAAGAGTTGCTTTAGCTTTTTCTGTTGCATTATCACTCGGGACCCTGAGTCCGGGAACCAGATGGGTCCTGGTTCAGCTTCATCCATGAAGGCAGAAAAGAGGATCAGGTTTATTTTGGAACTATACTGCCTTCAGTCTTTGTCAGGGTTCATGAAACAGAAAGTTGTCATGAATAGCCATTTATAGACGTCATTTCAGCTAATCCTAAATGTTTTAGGTGGTCAGTGCTGTTGATTAATATGGTTGTTTCATTAAATCCAGAACCACATTACAGCAGTGTTTATGGGATGTCTGTTTGTCAGTAAGTATGTCTCCATCTTCATTAGACGATATAATTTGATTTGTTTCTGGTAGTTTGTGTCCAGTTGAGTGTCTACTAGATGACTGTAAATAAAGCTGCCAATAATTGAATAAAGACGATCAAAGAAGGAGGTTTAAATTCTGTTTAACTTCTCAGACTTTGCTGTTCTCTAAACTACACGGACGTCCTTTGGTTCCACTGTTAATGGTAAAAATTCAGCCTTTTCTGTGTTCAGTGTGAATGTTTTCAGGAAGTTTTGTCTTTGAAGAGGAAGAAGAAGAAGGAAAAAAAACATTACCGGGAAAAAAAATAGCCTGTCTTTTTCTTTTTCCTTACTTTGTTGTGTTTGTCACTCAAATTCTAATTTCCCCTCTAAATGTCCTGTTTAGTTCATTTCGTTTTGTTTCCATCTCCGAGTGGTTTGCAGTATTCCTACCTGAACCAACACACTCCACAGCAGCGTGAGGGGGTCCTGTCTGTTTGCCACATGCCATCTTCTGTTCTGGATTCTACAGTTATCAGTGGGTTGCAGTATTTTTCTCATTGTAGCCAATTTTCTTGTACAGTTTTATGCAAATTTCACATGGATGTTTATGAATTTATCTGCTGCCACAAAAAAGTTTAAAAACTGTAGATAGAGATTACTGTGCTATGGAAAAATAAAAGTGAAAAATGTATTTGTGTCTTTTTTTATATTTAAAATCTTATTTTGCGTTTAAAGATATTGACTGATGTGATATTCTGTCAAATACAGTAAAATCTATGGAGAACCGAAACTGTCATAATTAGAAATGAAAGCAAAAAAGAATGAGTAATAAATTAATAAATACACTTAAATTTGACCAATTAATTTTAAAAAGAGAACTGTACCTTATGTTTTTATAATTTATTTGACCTTCATATTTATTTTTTAAGCTTAATTGACCTTTTACTGCTTTTAAAATATATATACACTGCAACAAATGTCAATCTAACCAAGTTTTAAAACCTTTATATTCAGCCAAAAAGTCTTTTTTTTATATCTTATTTTGAAACTGATTTATGCAACAAGAACTGAAAGTGTAAAAATAATAATCTTGTTTTCAGAATGTGTCAGATTATTTGTCTTGTTAGCCTGAATATTTGACTCAAATGAAGTCAACAATTTCTGCCAATGGAGTAAGATAATTTTACTTGGTAAGATTCTTGAAATAATAAAAAATTGAGTCAAATCAAGTATTTCAAGAATCTTACCAAGTAAAATTTTTTTACTCCATTGGCAGAAATTGTTGACTTAATTTGAGTCAAATTATCAGGTTAACAAGACAAATATTCTTACACATTCTGAAAACAAGATTATTATTCTCACACAATCAGTTCTTGTTTAGTAAATCAGTCTCAAAACAAGATCAAAATATTTTATTTTTGGCTGGATATAAGGTTTTAAAACTTGGTTAGATGACCATTTTTTGCAGTGTATATAGATTCTTTTTACTTGTGCATTTGTGTCTCTTAAATGATTATTATATTAAGTATTTTTTATATTTTTACTACAATTATTTATGTGTGTTGGTTTTACATTTCTCTGTCTCCTGTTTTTACTTTGCCTTATGCATTTCTGCCTCATTATGTAAATAAGGTGGGCGGAGCTTCTTGGGTCAGCTCCTCTCCTATTGGTCATTATACAGGATCCATGTGCAAATCTACTGCTTGTACTGCCTCAGTTTAGCTTAAAGTTTAGTTTAAAACATACCTGTGCCTTAAGTGTATTTATTTGATGGTCCATTTATACATTTTCTGCTTTTATTTCTAATTATGACAGTTTTGGTCCTCCATATTGTGCGGCAAGTGTTTTATTTATTTTATTTTATTTTATTTTATTTTTTCATTTGGGTGGGGGGTGTACTCATTTTTTCACTTAGTACAACTGCAAAAAACAAAAAAAAAGGTTTTTGCACAATATGACAAAATTAAATCAGAACTTAAATAGAATTTGCAACATACATGTCTGCAGAGAAACGTGAAGTTCTCCCATTTGCACACTAGAGGGCAGCAAACACACATGATGACATCAGCTGAATAACGTGGTTACACAAAAAGAGATCAAACAAAAACTGGAGAAAATGTCTTCTTAAAAGACTGAGTCAAAAGGACAGCACGGAGTAGCTCAACCACAGAGACAAAAGGCTCAACCAAGACAAATGAGAAGATGAAAAGAAGAAATTTAAAAATATTAATTAGTCACCAACATAAAGCATGAGATAAATGACAGTAAATGATTGAATATAGTGTTGGGTGAGTTGTCACTAGATGGCACTGCTGTGACAGTGTTGGACAGAAGAGACTGTCAGAAAAGTAATAAGATGCTCTGGTGTCATGCCTTAGTTCTATAATATTATAGGGAGTAATGACATTTTATGAAAACATCCTGACCAATCAGCAGAATGCTGACTTCAGCTGCACAATTAAGACTTTTCAAAAAAACTAACAAGTGAGTTTAACAGGAAAGTTCATATCATGTCAAAAAGCTTCAGCTGCATTCATTTCAATCACAAGCTGAACTACAAGACACTGGTAAAATCACCAACCTTTTTAAGAATTCTGCTTGCTTTCCAAGACCTCAACCCTCCAGCCAACATTTCAACTGAACTTTCATGCGATTCCTGAAGTCGGATGTGTCAAAATTCCCTCCAAGTATAGAGTCTGTAAATAGACACACTATATATGCTAAGGAGACTGATGACATCAGAGGCTAATTTGCTTTCATCAGCAGGGTTTGATTGTGGCAGAGATGTGTGATCATGAAATGTTTTCTATTATTTTGCTAATTTCAACTTTATTATACTTCTTTCAGTTTCTTTCTGCTAATTTCAGCAGGTTTTTTTTGGATGTGCTTTTAGCTACTTTGTTGTTTTTCAACTAAATTCACCTTTTTGTAATAATTTCAGCTTCTTAAATGAGCAAACATGATCTTTCTGTTTCTTTGTGCTAAATTCAGCTATTTCAGCTACTTTTATTAAGCTATTTTTTAGTTTCACCTTTTGTTTCAGCTATTCAGCAAAACATTTTCATTTCACATGAAATTCATATTCTCTAGCTTTGTTTGGATTGCTTCCCTAATGGCGAGTCCGACTGAAAGTGGATTGCTCCTGTCTTTTTTTATCAACACAAAGTTGTTTACATAAAAATGACCATGTACAAAAAAAAACAACTAACTACTAAAACACAGAACATGTCAGAACAAGTGAATTTTTTAAAGACATAACATTTGTTTATGAAGGATTAATAAGAAAAACTCCTGAGCTTCATTGTTTCCTCTAACCTCACAGCAAAATACATCACCTCTACAATTAGGAGCAGGTGCGTTAAATTAAATATATTCCTGCCTTTTCTTTAGCTGGTCTCCTTATGATATTAACAATTCTATTATACAACATTTGTGGCTCTACTCAAGTAATGTAGTTTAAGTATAAAATAAACAAAAACTGAACTTTAATTGTTTGTGTTTGTTTGAAGAATTCAAGACTCATTAAAAACAAAGCTATTGATTTAAGGCTGAAGAATGAAACAGACTGATTGAACGCTGCCTTCTTCCACTAATCATCAATCTAACTAAAAGCAGATATATTATACTTCAAATACAGGACAAGCCTCGTGGCAGTCTGGCGAACTAGCGCCCTGAAGATTTATACGCACAATCAATATTTAAAATCCACAGCTGCTTTTATTAGGGTTAAAAAAGCTAATCTGCTAGCCTGCCCTTTTTTATCACACTGACTGAGAGTCATTAGTGAGTTATCATTCCGTCTTTGTATTCAAGTCAAAACAGACAAAAGAGTGTAATTATTACTTCTTTTTTTTTTAGGTTAAGTGCTTGTTATTTTCTATCTGAGATGAGCTTCTGCAGCGGTGGGAGGTTGAAGGGTAAATTAAGGTGAGAGTGGAGCCGACACAAAGGTAGTGCAGCGGTCGGTGTAGGTGAGGAGAAAAACATGTTGTTTTGTGCAATTTGGCTGAAACTAAGAAGAGAAGGTCACTGTGCAGAAATGTTTGTTGATGCATACTGTTTGAACTACTGACTGAGTGAGAAATAAGGTCAGGCCGTCCAAAGCCCGGCAACTGATACGTCAGCGGGTCTGTTGCCGTGGTGACGGGAAGCATGAATGACCCGAGCCACGTCCACGCCGCAGCGAGCAGCGAGACGCCCGAAAGGGTTCAGGATGAATGTGTGTTTCAGCAGGATTTCATGTGTTCTTTTTGTGCAAGAATTTATTTATTTATTTGTGTTTTAATATTTGACAAAATAACACTCAAGCCGACTGCACGTATTAAACAGGGCAACATCAAAATAAGTGCATGTATCTTTTTGTAGTTTGTTTCTTTGAGGTGCCAAGTGTAAGACTAAATGTTAAAAAACATCACTAATATCGCTCAACTTTCTCGTTTTCTTCAAAATCCTTGTAGAGGATTCCCAGAAGTTTCACAACAAAGTTAAAGTTTTAGCTTTTTTGAAAGAAAGCCACTCGTTTTCATTGACAAAAGCAACCCTTCAAAGTAAAAAAACATGTAGCCGTTAAATGCAAGGACTTATAGTTTAGTGGTTTAGTCCTGATGATATTCTGATTCAATTTGCAGAACCTGCAATGTGACTATTTCGTACATTGCAATAGTCAAACCGCATCATCAAACCGCCCCTGTTTGATGATGCTCAAACAGGGGCGGTTCTAGGGGCGGGGCTACAGAGGTATTGGCCCCAGCAGAAATCTGATTGGCTCCCTGAAGTGCCCCTGTCCTGTCACTCATCTGTCCTTTACCTGGGAGTGATGATGGTGGATGCAGTTCCATGTTCAAACACGAGTTGCGCTAATGAGTCAAATAGTAAAGTCCAGAATGAATCAAGCTGACAGAATTCTTCTTCTCTTCGAAAAATCCTACAAAAAAAGTCTTTCAACTGACAAATGATAACTGGATTGTCTCACGTGTTGTGTGTTTTAGAATATTTTATCTATGTGCAGTAAAATGTATGAAAAACTGGTAAGGAGAATTTACTGTGCAAACCTTTTTTGGTACCACTTTACAATAAGGCTCCCCTTATAGATGGCTTATAAAGAGTTTATAGATAGGCACTTTATAAATCATTAATAAATGTTTATTATGCAATAATTAAGGACGTGAAAGGCAAAACTGTCTGTCTAATAAGAAACACATATTTTAACATATTAATGTTGTATTATATTACTGCATTACAAATATTTACAACTGTCAAAGAGAGACTTATCACACAGTGTAATACAGTACACTATTTATTAATGACAAATAAACATTTATTAATCCCCAAAGTTAGTCTTTAATGTGAAAAATCATCATTTTTAAAACTTTGTGTTGTGTGATTATCAATATTTGAAATTATTGTTCAAACATGTAACTGTCAACAATGATGATATATCAAAAAAGTAAAAAAAATGTCATGTTAACATACCAAATAATACCACCCCATCCAAAAATAGTGTACAGTTTTACACTTTACAATAAAGATCCCTTTAATAATTGTGGATATTTATAATGCAGTAATATAATACAATATGTATTTCCTAGTCATTATTGTGTTTACAAGGTAGTAAATTAAGTCTGAAATATTTAATACCCAAACAGATTTGTCTCAGTATTTGGAAAGAAACCGGACAGTTTAGTTTAGTTTTTATCTTAATTAATGCATAATAAACACTTAAAAATAATTTATAATTTATAAGTGTTTACAGATGATCTATAAACTATTTAATACCCATATATAAAGGGAACCTTATTTTAAAGTGGTACAGTTAAAAAAAAATTACATTACAAGTGTTTGAACATGTTTGACTGGTTAAATGTTTACACCTTATCAAAACTGGAGATTTGTGTGAAAGGATGTTGAACGAAGACTTGGCCCCTCTATGAACATTGTGGCCCCTTGATGGCCCCTTACTCAGAAAAATCCTAGATCCGCCACTGTGCTCAAACAATATAACGGGCAGCTCTAACACCAAGTATCACTGATAATTTCTCCAAGTACATCAATAGATGTGTGCAACAAGATAGTTTTCATCTGTCCCATATATTCATCATTGATCGTATCATTTAAAGCCAGATTTATCCCTACTTCTCATATATAAATGAATTCATGTACTAATGTTGTTTTGGTTATACCTTGGTAAGATAAATAGAAAGTCTGCTTCAGTCTTGAGTGTCTGTTTTTGAGTTCAAATAGGGGGTGTTTAAAACAGACATGGGTGCGGTGGAATATCCGACCCTGTAATTTCAAAGTGACTCCATCTCGTCTCTTTTCTTGTTGAGGTGAAAAATGTCTGAAGGGAGTGTTTTGTCGAAGCCGCCGCTTTCTCTCACAATTATAGACAACCGCCATATGAAAGTCATTTTTTTTAAATGTCTGCAGGGAGGCATGAAAATGAGTGTGATGGAATGCGGACAAAACAGAAACTCTCAACCTTCACGACCAGTTTCAATTTGTTACATTTGCTTGTGAAATAGGCTACCACAGCAGAAATTGACACAAATTGAGATTATGAATGCGTGTGTGTATAATTACAGCAGGCACTAAAGCAAAGTTTAATCAGTTAGGTTCTTTCAGCCATGACTAAGAAATGGACGACTTATTCTCCAAACAAGGAAACGGAGCTTAGGTCCCATCTTCAGCAAACGACACAGTTCAGCTTGTCCAGTTTGATGCTGCGCAGAATCTTTATGTGATCATAGCATATGTTTTTTTTGTATCATACATTTGTGATTTCATTAAAATATCTCTATGGTCATTTTCCTCTTTCTGTCTTTGACTCTATATAAGCTACAGTATCTTCCAATTAGCAACTTGCTGCTTTACCTTAGTCTAAGTGGTGGGCACAGCTATCCAAAAGGTTAGGTTCATTAACCTCTAATCTAAACAGGAATCTTAGCTCTGCTAACGCTAATCCGATATTTTAAAAACAATTTCTGGAAGCTAAATGTTATTAACTGTTGATGTTTTTAGTTTGACATTTGGCTGCTAACGATGCTACATGCTACCTGACGCTTCTATTGCTGCTTGTAAGATGGAATTTTTGGTTTTTTCAGGATAAATAACATAAAAATAGAAGTGAATTTTTAGTGGGAACCTAATTTAGCAGTAATGGTTTCAAAAATTAGAAAATAAAGCTAATCTACATGAGAAGCTTAGCAGGACTGTGCCCACCACTGCTCATTCTCTTCTTGTCTGTATAAATATCCATCTTTTTGTTATAAGACTCCAGGCCCATGTGCTTCTTTAATAAAACAATAAAGTCTTTAAAAAAAAAAGACACTTCTCTCTTTTACGGCCACTTATGCAACAATCTTTGTAAATCCCCATTTTACTTTAGCAAAAATGTTAAATGCTGTTGGAGGGAAAAGATTTTCTTTGCTTTTCCTAGAGAGGAAGCCTTTGAATATGCAAGGCATGTGGCGTGTCAGCACAAAGGAAATGAATCTTTCATGGCTGGTTTGAAAGCTGCTGAACTGCTGCAGAGGCGAGCACCAGATAGTTTCACTCAGTGACAGTTCTGCAATTTAATCAGCAGCTAACACAAAAAGACTTTATTCGGTGAAGTTTTTAAATGTATCCCAGAAATTATTTTTATTTGAACACTTTTGCAAAGCTGTTTTTTTTCTTTAGTTATTTTAAAGAGGAAATACAAAGCAAATGGTACAACACTGTTGAATCTTAAATTATTATTTTTTTTCTTAAACTCAGATGAACGCTCATGCGAGCCACGCTGAGCGAGTCGACCATCTGGCAGACACTTTCATGCAACCTGGCTACCATAACAGATTAATTAAGGATGTTCCCCGTCTGCCATAATGTGTTTGATCTTACCGGGAGATCTAATCTAGAGGTTGCACCTTATCAATGATTCACAAGAACAGCAAGGTATTTGTTTAGCTTCTCTGTGTGGCAACAACAACTTGTCCATATTACTGAGGATCTCCAGAGTTGCAAGCAACAAATATCGTATTTTTTTAGAAATTAGAACGAAAATAAGTTTTCAAACGTTTGCAGAGTTTTCCCAAGGAGACTCGTAATCTAAAGATGGAGGAGTTTTTGGGGGGAGTAAATAGATTCAAGGTCTCTGTAGAAACCCACAACCACCTTAGATATCAACACAGCAGACATCTGTTCAGATTGGAGACGTCTGTAATTTCCCAACAGACAATAACAAGGAATTTGAATACATTTAGTTTGTATGAACTGCAAAATTTCACACCGCTGCCGGTGCACCCTCAAAATATTTAGTTTAAAGTGACTTATCATGCAAAGTCTTAGCCTGGTAAAAGCCAGCTTCTTGTTCTACACTTTGCTTCATACAGAGCAGTGGCGAGTGATACTGTTGTGTCTACATGTCATTGATTAAATATGAGCTGCAACGTGCTCGACTTTTGTTCAGAATCATCTTCTTATCACTGGTAACGACGAGGCTTTCCTCTCACTCATTCCCACAGCTTCACACAGTGCTTTAACCAGAGTGGACACTGAGCTTCCACACAGTTCAATATGAAGCAAAGAGTGCAGCGAAACGAGACGAGTCATTGAATAAATGCTGGGCTTTGTCCCGTCCATCGGATGCTCTCTGAGGGTCTATGGGGCAATGGGCTGGCCTCGGCTGGCAGTTTTTAGTTTCATTCTGTGAGTTGAACCAGAGACTTTCCTAATCATTTTAGCCGCATTTTCATTGTTAGAAAATGACTAGCGACAGATCGAGCTTCTATTTCTGGTGGGTTTTTTGTAGTTGCTTGTGTTTGAAGACTGACTTCTATCACTCTTTCTGACTTCTATCGCAGTTTCTGTCCAGCGGGTGCTGCTGAGCCCCTCCACCGTCACAAAGCGCTCACAGGCGGACACACTTAACCGGTGTTGTATAAAGTACCACAAAGTGATATTTGAGTAAAAGTACAAGTATCTTACATAAAAATTACTTTGGTAAAAGTTAAAGTCTCCTTTAGGAATAAGAGTAAAAGTCTTAAAGTATTTGATATTTTTTGTTCATAAGTATTAAAAGTAAAAGTATTGATTAAAAATGAACAGTTAGATTTTCTGTCAGGACATTTATTAGGAGGTGACCTCCCCAAAACAATGCAGAAATGACTATACGGGAGCTGCCATGTTGTATTTTCGGCAGCAGAGTCTGCACACCAGGGATGGGAGGCTTTAAGCAGCAATCAGTTTTGTTACTGGACTAGCTATTATCAGTCCAGTCAAAATTAAACTCTATTTCTCCAAACTGAGCTCATTCAAGAAGCTACCTACAACTGGTAAGATATTAATTGATCAACAGAACTGAACTATCCTTGGGCAAGTCCTTAAATTAAGACCAAATTATTTAACAAAACTGTCCATAACAGCTGCTTAAAAGAGCATTGTAAAGAAAATAATGTTTTTAATAGACCCATACTGCTGTCCCTTAATGTTGAATGATAGGAATGTGTATACAGTGCATCCTCATACTTGTTCCATCTGTTTGAATAGCTCATGGGGGTCCAATTAACATGTCTGGCCAGTAAATAGCCCTGTTCTCCCACAACAGCAGTGATAAAATAACCAGACTGAACAAACACAGCTGCCCAGCATACAGCAGGCACAAACAGGGAGATGGGCTGAACCATAACGGCAGTTCACAGAATGATAAAACAATTTCCTCACTTCGTTTTTTGCTTGCATCATTTTTAACCAAACAAGACATTAATCTCAGTGTTTTAACAAAACAAAAGGTTCTATCAAATCTGAATGAATATGTTGTGTGCAGACAGTATTCCCACTGCTGGAATTTCCACAGTTCCAGATGCCTCGTTTTTTTGGAAATTTTTTAAAGGACTGCCTGGCAGCTGCTGGCGTTTCCAAGGCAACTGTGTGATTGGGAAAGAAGGGATTTGAATGGTCGCTATCAGAGAGGAAAATTGAGTGCTGCTGCGGAGATACATTTTACCCTGTGAGAGTTTGTTAAATGTGGGTCAATCATAAGCCTCTATTAAGTCTTCACCCTGGTGAGGCATATTAATTTGCATGTTGCTAGCCTCGTCTGTGTTCCATTAAGAGTGGTACGCTGCCTGCTGCTTTCCTGAGCGCCTGCATTATGTGTGATGAATGTGTGGCAGCGTGAAGCAAGACAGAAAAGAGGAGACGTACCGGTGTTTGTAGGCTGATGGAGGCGGATGTCGTTCTGAACTCTGCTTGCCTTTTGATCGTCTAGTTTATCTTGGTTTGGATCAGGCTGCTCATCTGAACATTCTGAAAATGGACAAATCTGAACAGAAATAAGCATTAAAGCAATGTTTGTATATATGGAAATAGATATAATTTACTATTGATATTTTTAAAGTTCAGTTGTGTTTGAGTCTTTGATTGCTGGTTCAAAACAGGGGCAGAGCTGGACACTTTTTATGATGTGGCACAGGGGTGGCCAAGGTGTTTTTTAGGGTGGCACATACAAATTAATAAAACTACTCTGGATCTCAAATACAAAATGGTCTGCACAGATAACTTCAAATGGATCTAATTCAGCTGTTTTAAGAAACATTGAGCTGAAATTTTGAGTGTGATTATAGCTAAGAATGATTTAAAAAATAAAAAACATGCTGATTGTTAGTTACAACTAAGATAACTAATGCTAATGCTAATTTTACAAAGGGCTATAATTTAGACATTTTAAAACACAGGCTAAAAATTAGCAGTAATAGCCAGAAAAAATATTTTACTAAATCTGATTTCAAATACAAAATCCAAGATGGCTGCCAAAGCTAATTTCAAATAGCTACAACTCAGCCACTTCCTCTGGGGTGGCCAATCAGGTGACAGGGATGGTATTTGCCACCACAAAGCTTAAAATTAGGCTGAAAAAATAAAACAAAACGTTGGGTTCAAACAGATCTGTGGCTTTGTTCAAACATGGAGTTAAACCTTACTTTTCTTTTCATCTGCTTCAATGAACTGCCTGTTTCTGTGTTTTATCAAGTCTGTCTGTTAGCAAAATATGTCTCAAAGTTAGATATTTGTATAAAACTATTACATGTTGAGGTCAAACCAGTTTGTCTGTTAGCAAAATATCTAATAAACTAGTGGATAGACTTTAATAAAACTCTCAGAATATAGTGACCTAATATATATCTACAACTAACTGGAGTCAGGATGTCACAGCTAACTGACCATAGCACACACAAAAATGGCTATACCTCTGTCACTTTTAAATATACTGAGCTAAGTATTGGTGTGGTAGTAGCTGGGACCCATTCCAAACACATAATCTGAGCACTAAGAGCTTGTCGAAGTTTTATAAAAAACTTTGGCATGCAATGCCAAAGTTCACAAATTCTGAAAACATCTGCTGCCAAACACACACCTGTCTTAAAGTGGTCAGGACTTGAAGCTCTTGCTTAGAGAAAGAAGAGCTGAGCCGGTCAGAGACTTCTTGATTGCACCAAGTTGAGCTTTGTGTGTTGCTGCCCTCACACAGCCACACAAACTCCCAGAAGCATCAACACGTTTGGTAATGATTAACAATGTGCTACTATAATCACCTTCCCCAGAGAAATGGGTATGAATGAGGTGTTTGTGCGCATGTGTGTGTCCAAGTGTGGGTTCTTCACTCGGGTTAAAACGTCCTCCCTGGTGAATACGGGGGCCACGGAGATCCTGCTTGCTAACGTCAGCACTAATCGGAGAAGACGGTGAGGACCAGCCACACTGAGAAGTGGATCTACTGCAGCCGTTTCAGAGAAAGAGGCCTCTCTGTTCTTCTTTGGAATAGATTTTCATCTTTTCTTACAAACAGAAGCACGTCATTTCAAACATTACTGTAATAAAAACCTTCATACAACAGACAATCTGAAAAAGTCAAGTAATTTTCAGTCAGCTGTAGCATTTTGTGAGTCAGACAGGGATTAATTTTTTATTGTTCGCCTGTTATTGTTCCATTTTTTATAAGATCTTTCAGTTGGCTTCTCCTTTCGCAGCTTTGGTGAAACCCATATAAAAAATACATTATAACATGTGGCTCACAGGGAAAAATGTGTCATAACTTTTGGTAACAGAAGGTTGTAATGTAATTTGGGGAAAAACAAAAAAATACAAACTTTTTTAACTTTTCCCAATAAACAATGATTTTGGTGAAACAAATAAGAAAACCCAGCCTTCTTTGGAGCTCTACAGTATGGTGCACAAAAGTGTAAAATAAAACGTAAAAAAAATGCCACCAACACTTTCATTATTTAGTTCACTTTCTGAGAGTACATAGTTAAAAACTTCCCACTAATATTTTATTATTTAGCTTATTTACAAAATTGTATCCCCCTTTATCATCCACTTTGACCCCATGGGGCTTTATACTTCAGGTTTTCATTTATTCACATGCTGATTTATGGCAAGCTACAGCCACAGCTGCCCTGGGGCACACTGACAGAGGGGGGGCTGCCATGCACCAGTGCCACCGGTGCATGCCTACTGATGGACCACCATCAGTAGGCAAGCAGGTGAAGTGTCTTGCCAAAGGACACAATGACTCGAATGGGGAATCGAACCAGTGACCTTCCTGTGAGGTTTTGCGGGCAGGAACAGACCCAGGGTGCAGGCAGGCTCAAAGTATAACAAAAAGGCTTTAATATAAACAAAACCGCTGATGAGGCAGCTCAAAAAACTCTCAGGTACTCACAAACAGGAACGAGGAGGACTGGCAAGCACAAACACCAACACAACACAATGATCCGACAAACATTGAGGACTGAACACAGAATATAAAGGGAAAACTAATTAGGACAATTAGAAACACCTGGAGCAGACACAAGAGGAAACAGGTGCGCAAGGGTGGGGCTGGAGCAGGGAAGAGATACACAGGGGAACAGGGAAACACTAGAAAATGAAAGCAAAAACACAGAATCATGACACTTCCGGCTTAAGGATGACTCCTCGAACCACTCCACAGCCGCCCCTGTTTTCATAAGATCAATTATATATGCACACATAAATCCTAAATCTAGATGTAAAAGTGCAATCTTAAATGTTGATGTTTACATTTAAGGGTTTTGGAATTGAATGCTGCCTTTACCGTTGGTGCTTGGCTCTTGTGACATCATCATCCTGAGACAAACGCAACCGCTAACGCTGCTAACGCTGCTAACGCTGCTAACGCTGCTAACACTTCAAGACATCAGTCTTACAGTTGCGGCATGAGCTGCACTTCAAACTGGCGAACCACAGGTACTGTTCATATTGTTTTCAATTAACACATTTTGAATTTAAAAGTGAAATGCCATCTTCAGCAGTGGTTAGCATTTGCATTTGGTGTCATCATCCTGCGACAAATGCTAACAGCTGCTCATTGAAATACATACTATAGCTCAGGAATCATCAATTCCGGTCCTCGAGGTCCGCAGCCCTGCATGTTTTACTTTTTTCCTTCTCTAACACACCTGATTCAGTCAGTGAATTACCTCTTCCAAGTTCTGCAGAAGCCTGATAATCATCTATTCATTCAAATCAGGTGTGTTGGAGCAGAGAAACAAAGAAAAAATGCAGGGCTGCGGACCTCAAGGATTGGAATTGATGATCCCTGCTATAGCTCATGCATATGTTACAGCAGGAACATCAGTCAAAGTTTAAACAAGTCACAGAAGATCAGACTTCATAGGTCTGAACTGTCATTTTGATATCTTTAAGTTTTTACACAATTGTAGCTAAGTGTCACGCTTTTTACGACTGGCATGCCATTTGAATTGAATCTGATTTTGAGCTGTCAAACTATCCAAAGTTTCTGAAAAGAAGCTTTTCTTATTTCCCCATTTTTGCACTTGTCAGTTTTCTCATCAAAATGTAGACATTTCTTCTTTCACACAGTGTGTCTCACACTCCTATAGGACTTCTTTTAAATCCTTCTGAAGTGCACACATTCAAACTCAGACACCTGTTATCTATAAGCTCAAACTTTTCGCTTTCAAACTGGAAGTGGATGGCTTTTTACTTTGTCACCACTTCTAACGTTTTACACACATACAAATGTACACGTGGGACCACTGGACACATGTGCTGTTTGTGTTTCAGCTGTGATTTCTAGTTTTCACACAGTGACAGTTCCAGGCTTCATTTTGCTCACTGACCACTGCAGTCAGGGTGTAGAAGACAGGTGTGTTGGGCCACAAGGACCCGCTCCCTGTCATTACATGCATCATAAAGAAAAGACGTCCACATTTACAGTATATATATGCAAATCTCAGGTTTTCAGTCCAACACTTACAGAAGCATCATATCCTTGTTCACTTTGTGCTAACATAACACTTCCTCTGCAGGGAGTGAGACCCTGACATGAGAGAGCGAGGCTTTCGTTTTTGTTTGCAGCTGTGTTCAATTTGGGCCTGAAATTGGATTTTGTCTCCCCTACACTTTTTCCATTTTGATCAAATGGCTTCCAATTCTGGAGAACATGGAGGATACCAGCACAGACGGTATAAAAGAGCAGTGAAATAATAAGATTTCACCTGTTTGGGATGGGATTTAGACACGCCTATGGAAATGTACGCGGCCACTTTAAAACGGCGTTGTGTTTTACCTCACAGGTCGAGTACTATTACTCTGCTTTAACCGCGAAGCTCTGTGGGATGCTTGAAATTCAATGAGCTGTCTTCAGACTGCTATTATTACTACTTAGGAGCTTCACATTGTGTCTCTTAATGATGAGAAATGAATGTAAAAATACAAGCTGACATAAAACAATCAGACTAATACTTTTAAAAGCTAACTCTCAGCCTCAGTGGATTGCCTCATAATGAGGTCAAGATACATTTTAAGAAGTCCCTCCTGCCCAGACTCTGAGTCCTGTAAGCATCTGAAAAAGACTTAATGGGGTGTCATTTTTTTTACTGTTTAGCTAGTAATATTCACACCTGCATGTTGCTGGTGCTTGCAGCTGTACATTCATGCAGCTCTGGTCAGTAAATGGAGAAGTACTTGCAGTAGTTGGTTTTCTGGGGCTTCATTGTGGCTTTCATTGAGGACCACATGAGCGTTATTGTGGCCCTCAAAGGGCCAGTTGGAATTAACTTTGATGTTTTGTGTTTAACTTTGACCAAACTACTTATGTTGCTTGTTTCATTGCTACAGCTGATCACCATTAACAAACAGAAACTGAGCTCTACCTGGTATTTCCTGCATAGAAACTGCATTTTAACACATCTTATAAAGACTGAAAAGTACTACGATTACGACTGACTAAATGAGAAATAAATAATACAGAAAAACTATTCAAAGTAAAAGTAAGAGAGTTTTACTCTCTGTTGAGTTGTGGTGAGTAGCTGCCATCTTGAACTTTCCCATTTTCCAACAGGGAATTCCCATGTATAATCCACATGCATTATGGGAGATGTAGTTCATGATCAGTGCTGGCTTTAAAGCAGCTTATGTTGAGACATTAATACAGGGCTATTCAACTGGACTGCTCAGGAGGTCACAGTTACTCAAAGTCTCATGCGTTTATTTTTATTAGTTTGATTTGTTGCACTGAATCATGAATTTAAAGTTTACTAATGGCATAAAACCTATTTCTATATTTAATAATTATTATTTTATTTTTTGGGGAGGTGCATGGGGCCTTACTGCGGAGCCAAACAGAAGTCATCCACAGGCCAAATTTAGCCCGCAGGCCTTGAGTTTAACTTGTGTTGTATAACATAATGGAATATTTTGCAAAAGTGAATAATTGCAAAAATCTACAAGTACGTTTGTCCACAGTATGATAAAAATCACATTATTGGGCAGCTGTGGCAGAGTGGTTAAGGGGAGTCGTCCTGAAACTGGTAGGTTGCTGGTTCGATCCCTCGTTCCAGCTGTCTCAGTTGTGTCCTTGGGCAAGACACTTCACCCCCAATGCCTCTGATGTGTGTCCCATCAGTGTATTATTGTGATTGGCACTGATTAGTCTCCATAGATGATTTGTACTTGTATGTTAGCTTTGTATGGGATCCAGTAGAGTGCTGTGTAAATGAGGACAAAAATTATAGTGTGAAGCGCTTTAAGTGTCCTGGTTGGATAAGGTGTTATACAAGTACAGTTCATTTACCATTATTTCAGTAAAATTCTGAGATTGTTAAGAAAATATTTAAAAATAAAGATGGTAAAGACTTTTTGGGCCCCCATTGGGATTTTGACTCCAACTTTGGGGACCACTGAATAAGTTAAAAACCCAAAAAACACCTGTCATCCCTGCTTCCCTGTTAATGTTTTTGGGAACATTTTAAAAGCTAAAATATATATATATATATATTCACATATTTTGGCCCAGTTTGTAAAGCAACGTCCTTCTCTGTAGACTCATATAATTCCACATTCTGAGTTTTTGTAAAAACCTTTTAAATCAAACAGTGATTTATTTTTAAACCTAAAAAAAAGTCAAGCAGAATCACCTTTCCTGATGAAAGAAGAGCTGAAATCCCTGCAAGTCTTTGTTGTCGGTGGCAGTCTCTATCAGCTAGACCACTAAAAAAAAAAAGATTCTCTTGTGAAAATGTTTGCCAAAGAAAAGAACCAGCTTTAAGGGAGTGTGTTGGTTGTCAGGTTTGTGTCTCTGATTTTGACAGCCTGCATGTCAGACACCTCTCCGGGGAGCAGAGCAGTGGCGGATCAGGAACATACAAAACATCTTGAGAGAAGAAAATATTCAGTTTTGTCATATTTGCATATTTATAGATTTAATTTCAAAAGAGTACAGATATTTGAACACACAAAAAGATCAATGTTAACAAAATGGAGTTGCTTACTGTAAATGTGATTTTTTTCCACTTTTGCACCAAATTGGTTGTATAGCTGCATGAATGATATGAGTGTTTCACATTTTGTATCTATATAACTGGTAAACATCTCCATTTTCATTCAGAATACTTTGATGTTTTGTTTGTAGAGAATAACAAAAGTAATACACTTAAATCATTTTAAACGTGACCCCCAAAGAGCTCTAAATTTACGGACTACAAATCTTTTACTTTGTCACTTTTGTTTCACTTCACCAATATGGTTAGCATCCGTCTTCACATGTTGTGAAACAAAAGATAGGTTAAAGAGTGAGAGTGAGGTGATACAGCTCCATCTTCCTGGTTATCCATGCTCGGGTCACCCTCTGTCTAAGGCTGAGCCTGGTAAGCCTACCAAGGAAGCTCATTTTGGCCACTTGTATGCAGGACATTGTGCTTTCAGTCATGATCTACACCTCATAAGCGTAGGTGAGGGTTGGAACGTAGACAGAACATTAGACAATTCACAAAAAAAAAAACACACAAAGCAAAGCCAAAAACCCTAACAAAGAAACCATGTCTATTGTTGACCTGCTGCTGAGAGAACTGCTGACTAACAACTGGTCGTACCTTTTCCCCATTGATTCCCTCATAATGTTCTGCCATACAATCAGCTAAAAAGACTTCTCCCCCCATTGATCGGCTTTGACCCATGGTGGTGCCTTTAATCTATCTGATTGTCTCCCATGGATCTGCACTTCCACGAACCCGGCTCATTTATTCTTCTTCGTGCTCCTCGTCAGCCTGATATGCTAGCTGAACTTCTGCACCGCCCACCAGTTAGAAGTGGTTAAACTGGCAATCTGTCAAACTTTGCCTCTCCTGTAGAAAAAATTCTCTTTCCCTTCCCTCGCATGCTCCTCTCGCCGGGAGTCATACAGCAGCCTGTTTTAGTGTCTCATCAGCAATCCCTGATGTCTATATTCTGCACCAAAGGACAGACATTGAATCAATTAAGTCACGCTTGAGTTCATGCCATCCACAAGATAAAGCAGCTCTAACAATGCTTCACAGGTATAGACATAGACCTCTCTAATTTATCGCTGTGTCTGCTTTTCCCATGGTAAATTATTCACTCTAACAGACAGTGCTGTCTGCAGATTTATGTTGTAACTTTTTTTTGTCCGTTTTTCTACTTTCTTGCAAAAAGATGTGATGTAAAAATTGAGCCTGGTAGGTTATTTCCTATATTTGCCATTCCTTTCATATTGTTGTCAAAACCAGAATAAATGCCTAAATTCCAATTAGTAATGAACCACAGTGCAGTATTAAAGGAGATATGTCATGCTTTTAATTCATTCTTTTTCACATCTAAATCATTCAGTTGAGGTCTATATAAAGTGGAACTTTAATGATCAAATTAACTTTCGTTGTATCCAAATTCAGAGGCTGCATCCTAATTCAAAGACTCCTTTGATTCGGCCTCTGAATTTGGACAGCTTATTTTTTATCTCCGGCTAACATGTTTTTTGCAAATCAGGAAGGTACCAGGAAGTGCAATCCATTAAAAAAAGGCTATTGTACTAGTTTAGAGTCGTCCTCAGTACATATTCAGAGAACACTAAAAATGGGTGGGATCTTTGTGTAAAACTTTCTTGTGCAAGGCAATAGGAGATGCGCAGTTTTTCAAGGAATAGCAAGAAATAAAGTAGTGTTTTTATCTCTTGCACATGTGTAAACCTGTAGCTCAGTGCTGTTTAATTTTGTGACACGTTGAAAATAATCATGCTCCTTGCTCTGACTTTATAAGACAGCCGTCACAATTTTTTATGAAATAAAAGAAAAGACCATGAAGCTCCTTTATGCATGAATCAGACGTGTTCAGGTGCTGAATGCAAATGAGTGCAAGCCTGAAAGGGACTTTGCTGCTACTGCAGGTTAGCATCACTGCTTTGTCAGAGAGCTATTTCTAATCAAAGCAATTAGGTATCAGCACGTGTTTTAATTTATGCAGCTGGGCTCGGCTCGGCTTTCATTTCCGAACGCAGAACAATGACAGTGATCGTCAGTTCGAACGTAGTAACGAGGACGTGCGCTGCCACAGATGGAGAGCACCTCATCATGATCCTGCCTGCTAATTCGTAGTCAGATTTGCATGATCCCCTTTAGGAAGTATTTATGAGAATGGAAAATGGATGTCACTGATGATGAATAAAGTGATTGTTAGACAGAAATGCGCTTTTTATTTTTGTCTCGTAGCTTGTTTATACCTGCAATAATTTGTGCAAATGGATTCATGTTGTGAGCCAGTAATTACTTCAATGATTAAGCAAAAACAGGCCAAAAAACAAAAACTGAAAATTCTAATCAGGCTGGTTTGTAATATCAGTTGTGTGATTCTGTGAGTTTTACGCTGATGCATAACTGAGAATAACAACCATTAGTCCTAATTAATTTTTGCAGTTTGAACTAACGAGAAGCGACATATGAACAGAAAGTAGGGCAGTACTGGTGGTAGAAAACAAAATTTGCTTCAAGCCATTAGCAGGTCATCCAGAGTTTATCATGTGTTCTATAGAAATATGGGTTTTAGAAATATTGTCTGCAAAAGGATGATAGCACGTAAATATAAAAATAGAGTCATGCACAACATATAGCATATATTTGCTCATATATTTTCCACAGGACCCGTCCTTAAAATATTTGAACTATCCCTTTCAGTAGACAGCTAGAGGGTAGCTTGAGGGCAGCAGTATGTGTCCTGATGTGTATTCACACCAACATTTGTTTTATTCAGGAGGAATATATTGACAGCTTCACTTCTGCTTTCTCCTCTAAATTCTCAATTACAACAATTCTCTAAAGTAAACTTAGAACAAAAAGTAAGGAAATGTGCGTTTGGTAGAGTATTCTTTTGTTGTAGTAATGTTTTTTGGCAAAAAGAAAAAACTTATACCATTAGAAAGTCTGTTAGTTTCCCTTTTAAATGGTGCAACATTTGCAAGGAACATGCATTTGCAGAATGAGCAGTAGAGCTGAGTATGTGGGTTGTACACATAAAAAAATTGCCAAATCCTCTCTGCCAAACAGCTTATTTTCCATTGACTTGTTTGGTGTTTGGTTGACTAGATGAGCAAAGTTTGAAGAAACAAGACATATTGGTAATTTAAAAATTTAGTAATAAGCAGGAGCCCCAGTAGCATGCAGAAGAACCATACACAACCACAACAGCCTAGCATCTAGACATGCTCGTCACCAGCCTAGTTATCCTGGCATCCCTTTCTTCAACCAGGTCAGCCAACATGGTTGTGTTGGTCACTCTCCTGGTTGTCCCCAATTAGACTGGAGATTGACTGCATGCAGTCTGTTTCAGATTGTCTGAGCAGACAGCCTACAAGTGCTGACAGGGTGAGGAAACAATCTTCTTGGGATGCCCACTTTGTGGCCTGTCTCTGATATCCCTTGTTATATGGAACTTGTCTTTCAATTTGGAGATGGTACTGGGGCTCACTCCATGATGCCCCAACTTGTTTTTTTACGGAATGCCAGCTTGAAGTTTTCCTTTCACACAGGCCCTATCCAGAGCAGTTAAATGTAGTATGCCAATTCTTGGAGCAGACGTCTACTGACCACTGTAGCAGGGGTCATGCTCACGAGGTATAGAATTGATCTACAAGAGTCAATAGCAATAGCAAAATAAGATGATTGGCAATGGCAAAGAAGATTTAGCACATTTTCAACCTACATACTTTACTGCTCATCCCACAAATGCATGTTCCTTACAAATGTGGCACCATTTAAAAGAGATATGCTTTCCAACGGTAAAAGAATTGTTGCCAAGAAGCATTGTTACAACAAAGAAATAATCTACCAAATACACACTTCCTTACTTTCTGTGCTAAGTTTATTTCAGATTCAGCCTTTTTGCAAGTAAAAAGAAAAGAGGCTATGGTTTCACGAGGGGGAAATTTAAACACTGCAGAGCTTTTCCTATGTTAGTCGATGCCTCTCATTTGTTCCAAAACCGATCTATTTATCTAATATAATCTTAGAATCATCTAACTCTCTTTGCTTTCTGCAGCAGCACTGGCTCCAAGCGCGTCATACATCCCAGAGCCATTATGTTATCAGACTCCTCTTCTTTGTGGCTCCATTCAGATTCAGTAACAGTTGAACTTGGCCAGAGCTCTGTGATTGTCAGATATCCTCGGGCTATTTTAGGGCTTTTCTATAGAGTCCTTAGACTCTGAGCCACAGGCATTGTTTCAACATTTGACATTTGCAGTATGTGTAGTTGTTAGGAGCTTTTGTTCATGACACATTGCCAAACCCACCGTTTTTAAACACTATTTGACTTCTTTTTAAAAAGTGAAGTTTATCTCTGAAATCTAGACTCTTCAGCAAAACTGCCTGCCACAAATATGGACAATGTGGCAACGTTAGAAGCTGGTGGGACGTTAAACTTGACTTTTGTCTCTTAGAAAACAAACTTTGAGTGTATGGTTTAAGTTTGAATGTAGTTGCTCTGGATTTTTGACAACTAAGACACTTTCGAAGACATTTGGTTTGCATTATACAAATATGTGTTAACACTTAAATGAATGTATGTTTGCACTCTTCAAAACGTACCTCAAATATTTCTTAGCTGGTAAGTGTGGTCAAAATCAGCTCACTCTAATCATGTCTTACAGTTCTGCAACAACCAGAGTAAAAATAAAGACCATTGGGTTTCATAGGTCCTGTGGATTGCAGGTGGGGACCCTGTATATTTGGCCTTCATCCCAAGTCTTTAATTTGCTTGTTTTTAGTGTAGTGTACCATTTTTAATGCTAAATATAGATTTACAAAAACATAGAAGCTTCCACTACAGTATACATTACAAGACCTTTTCATCTTTTGCCAGTTTTGCAGATTTTAATGATATCTTAGTGGTCTGTTAAATGGCTGTTTTCTTTCCTTGGACACCGAAGACAAGACTAAGCAGTAGGCTGTATTATCACTGTTTGTTCTTCTTCTAATGTGTTAAATAGATGGTTTTCTAATGAAAGGTTTAAAATATGAAAAAGGATAAAAATATTTTTAGGTGTATTTATTATACAAAGATATTCTTTATTTCTGTTTTTGAAGTGAGTGCAGGCATGAAAGCATTTAGTTACATCAGAGCTGATGTGTGAACAGAAGCACCTCCTAATGTGTTGATTTTTGCACATCTGATGCTAAAACAGGAGTGTAGGAGCACATTCACTTACGTTACATAACTAGTGTTAGTGCAGCCTCGTTCTCTTTTCATGTAGGTGCTGATTTTCTTTGTTTATGGCTGATATTTATGTAAGAAAATAGGTGTGGGTGATTACCATTAGAGTTAAATTGCTCTATTTTTTGAAATCTCATTTGAACTCTAAATAATTCATAAAATAGGTCATAAATTACTGTCAAACATTTTCCCCCATCCATGTTTTAATACAATTAGAAGGACTGTCACAGTAATGAGAGAAAAATATTTTTAGATCTTACCTGAGCTGTACAAATTTCTTTTTCTCCTCAAAGATAATTTTAATTAGCTTCAAGATCCTGCTCCTATTAAGATTTCCATGACTTCAAATTTTCAAAAATGCTAATGACAATCAATGAATGATTGATTAATTGATTTGACATCAGCAGTTATAAGAAAGGATGATCACAGGTGGGATTAAAAAAGTGAATACACGGGTAAAAACGAAAACAAAAGAGAAAGAGAGAGAGAGCATTTCCAGTAGCTAAGCTCTGACCTAAAACATTGTGTGGGTGGGACTCAAAGGGCACATAAAGCTTTTTGTGAGCTCTGCTGGTGTCCAGGGAAACAGGAAGCTGTTAAAGAGCAGAGTGACAGAATGAACTGGAATGGGACAGCTGCCACGTGTCACCTTTACAGGACATATGTTGTCAAGAAAAAAGGGATGCCTTGCTGATGGTGTTATGAAAGAGCCCAGAAAGACCACCCTGTACCCTCCGTAGAACCAAATGATAAATAAAACTAATTGACATAGTAAAAACAAAATAAACCTGAACAAACCAACAAGCAAAAACAGATCCACCAGGTTATTTGTGTATAAAGGGCACATGTGCTGGAACGCAGCCTTTGATGTTGGTGTCCGGCTTTTGTTATGACATCATCATCCTGAGACAAAAGTAAACACTAACGCTGCTAGCACTGTTAATGTTGCTAACACTATTAGAGCTACTAGTGCTGCTAATACGCTTCCCTACAAGACATAAAACTTGCAGTTGCAGCAGACTTAGCATTAATTTCTGTGTAGATTTAAAATCCTGCGACTGTTCTTTAATGCACTCTGAAAAGATCTACAAACTAGTTTGCAGCTTTATTTATTTTGTATGTGTAGCTTAAATATCTATAAAAATGACTGAATAAATGGTTGTTGCTGGTCAGATTGCCATTCCAGAGCTTGTATATATTGTTTTCTTTTTCTTTCAGTCTGCTCTTTCCTTGTCTATCCTTTCACCCCAACCAGAGAAGACAAATAGCTGCCCTCACTGACTCTGCTTCTGCTGGAGGCAGAAGAACACTTTTATAGATATTTCTATAAATAATCCTGAACTGAACCCATGATGGTGGTATGACTCATAATCAACAGACTGAAGTTTATGTCCTTTATCAGAACATTATTTTATTAGTTTTGTAAGGTTACAAAATTTATTGGCAAAGGATTTTTGAGCTTTTTAGCAACTCTTGTGATGTTACGTTGGATTGAGGTGAGATCAAAGTTTGTACAGTCCAAAGCCAACATTAGAAACAGAGACGTTTTTGTGATGTACAAATGAAGTGCCATTCAGCAGTGGTGTCACCATGACCACCCGGAGCTCATAATTAGCCAGGTAACCCTGCAGTACAACGGAAGAGAAGCTTCCTGCTTTCTGTGAAGCCTAAATTTTAAGTAAAATCCTAATTTAAAAAGTATGGTAGGGCATATGTGTTCAGATTTCACACATTTCTCTGGGATCAGATTGAGAAGTGTGAGACCATTTGGTGTGTGCACCCACATTGAAAAATAAACTTGTTACAATGAATTAAAAACTGGTTCATAAAAACTGCGTTTGTTGTAAAAACAGATTAAAATTGTCCACATTTATGCACATTTTTGTGCTTTTGTATATCATACCTATCTCTAGTCCCCTGTTGTATATTCCCATACATACTGGCATTTCTGGAGGGCAGTATCAGCCGGTGCAGTTGCTCAGCCATCCACACAGGGCTGAGACAAAAAGACAGCTGAACACACCTGATCTTTCAGCCTGTGTCTGCTTCCTGCCTCAGAATATCAAACACCTGTGCTTCAGCTGGTTGTCCAGCCAAAATGAGGACTGGAAACACTTTCACTTTTTATGTTTTAGTTATTCCTTTTTATGGTTTATCATTTTAGCTTAAATAATGATTAAAAATGTAGATTGGGAAACAAAACATAATGAGATGACAAACATGGAGCACATTCTGATAGCCCATCTGCTAATATTCAATAAATATGTCTTTAATGCAATGGACTAACTTTCCAGAATATAGTAAAAATGCCTCCACTGGTAATAAAAGGAGAATCCATCAAAGTATTTTCTAAGTAAGAGGCTCAGCCATTTGTACCAAACTCTGTCAGAGAATCATTGTTCACTTTAGAAAAAAAAAAACACACTTGATACAAAAAAAGCTTAAATCTTTCAATATCTGCTCTGCATAATACATTGAAAAGATTTTAAAAAAAATCTTGGTGAAAAGACCCAGTCTTAAGATCACTGCATGCATGTGACTTTGAGCCCCCAGGCAGCACTGCCTGAGAAACTGTCACACCACTGTGATAAAACCATGGGCTCAGGAGTACCTTGGAATTTACTGTCACTCAACACAACCTGCTGCTGGATCCAGAATTCACCCTGAACCTGGAGAAAGTAAACCATTTATCAGGTCTAAGTAGGTCTGAGGCAAAGTTTTCAGCACACACCTTAGAAAATATGATCAATAACATTTGGAATTTGTAAATTATTCATCTAAATTAAATCAGAGTTTGTCAACATTTCTCTGACAAATAAATTTAATCATGTGCATGAAAATTGAGCTTTATAAAAAAAAAGGTTCACAATGACTTGTAGAATTGTAGAAACTAAACAATGACTGACTTATCAAACTGTAAATATACTAGCTCCTCCCTGGAGCACCCCTCCCTGGCATCTCCCCCACACAGCTCCACCACTAGCGGCAGCAACAATTGGCAACACACACACACACAGTAAGAGAATATGCAAACTCCCCAGCCACCTTCTTGCTGGGAGGCAGCAGCTTTACCAACTGATCCACCCTGCCATGTCAGAGACATGGTCCTCTTGTAAATATTCAACAAATGATAACTAAATGATCAAATGACAGAACAATATCTAGATGGTGACAACACATGGATAAACACATTTCTCCAAAATATAAATGTTGCAGTTTTTATTGCTTTGACCTGTTTGAAGAAACTGGGAACCTCTCAGTCTTCATCATCACCATCTCAGCATTGCAGAACAGAAGTGACCTCTTACAATGTGTTAACCCATTCTCATTGAATTGACACAGTTTTCACATCCTTTTGCAAAACAGTTAACGCAGATGTCATTCAAGAAGTCCAAACTCCATTTTAGCTGTCAGTATGAAATCACCTAAAGCACCTTTTTGACACTTCTTTACAGGATTCTTCAATTTGAAATCAGTCTGCAGGTCTGTGTTGTTCTTTGCTATCATCATCCCTATGAACAGATGCCCTTGCCCAAGATATAGATGCAGAGGCATGTCAAGGATGGATCAGGCATGCTAGATGATTTTTCCCTCAGTGCATTGCATGAGAGAATATTGAATGTGATGTGGATGAGGCCATGTGGCCCGTTCTTCAAGAAAGAAGAGACTAGAAGAGACAGAAGAGTATCACTTGTGGCTATCTCTTATACTCATAGGTCTACTAAAAATTTTGGATCTCTACTGGAAAAGACTGTTTTTTATTTACCTAATTTCTCACACAGTAAAGGATTTTATTTTTATTTCCATGTATTCTCTGTTGGA
>JARVGW010000086.1:12370562-12384839 GCA_031762495.1 Anablepsoides rubrolineatus | reverse complement strand
TCTCCTGTGAGTTTGAGCTGCCCTGCCAGCCCTTTTTAGTTATTATTAAAGTCTTTTTGTTATCTTTTGAGCCTGCCTGCGCCCTGGGTTTCTCCCGCACACACATTCTGACAGATACTTGAGTAAAAGTACAAGTATCTTACCAAAAATGACTTTGGTAAAAGTTAATGTCTTCTTTAGAAATATTACTTGAGTAAAAGTCTGATATTTTTGTATTATATATATATATTTTATATATATTTATTATATATATTTATGTATATTTAAGTATTGATTTAAAATGAGCAGTTAGATTTTACTTAATGACATTTACCTCCCCAAAAAAATGCAGAAATTACTATATTGTATTAAAATAATTAGGTTAAATTTAGGATGAACTAGTCTAGCTGTTTCAGTTTATATACATATATCAAGGCTGACCAAAGCTTTTCTCTAAAATAAAAATCTATCTGAAGGCTGCAGCCAAATGCAAAAAATAATTCATGAAATACAAATACTTCTTAAGTACAGTACTTTTTTTTAATGATTATGTCCTGCTGGAGTGTGATATGATTAGTTTGTGTACAAACTAATACAGTATCAGAATTTTATATATTTATATTTCTCATTCAACCACAGTTAAATTCACTCTATCTAGGAGGCACAGTTTATATGGATATTATTTACTTTTTACAATAACAAGCTGGAATGAAAACAAGCAAAAATAAAATAAAAGTAAGAACTTACTTCTTGCCTTTCTTTTAAATGCAAAAAGTAGAAAGTACAGATAATTGTGTGAAAATGTAAGAAGTAGAAGTAAAAAGTAGGCTGAAGAATAATTACTCAAGTAAAATATAGATACCCAAAAACTGGTCAGCTGACCTCACTCTTTGAGCACAAACTGTTGCTGAACCGAGACCTGACCAACTGCAGCAACCCCACATCATAGACCTTAATAAATCCAGCGTGTTCATTTAATGAACATGTATTGACACAAACATTTTTTAAATGGTAATTTTATTACTTTTGGGTAAGCGTGCAGCCCTCTGATAGTGTCAACCAAAAGTTGTGGCCTTATAATCATCAGATTAGATCTCTTTGTTTTTGTTGTTTTTTTTTTCTTACAAATTCTGACTGTGCAACCAAGATACTTGTACAGTTTTGTGGAGTTGAGTTTCTTTTCTCTAAATCTTCACCACATGCTTAATGATGTATTTTATACCAAACAGCACATGTCAGCTGACACTGGGTCACTAAGGCAAAGGTTCATTCATTCCGAACAAACACAACCCACTTTGCATCACCACACACTAACCATGACACACACACATTTACTAATAATAATAGGGTGGGACTACTGAGGAATGTGTCCATGCAAGCAAAAACATTCAGCCTCTGGTTTGGCAGAAACTAACTGTGGAGCTTCTAATTTGCCCTCCTGCTGTTTTCACCCCCCCCCCCCTTCCTTTTTTTCATTCATAGCATTGTGTATTTCCTTGTATAACAGGACTAAAGACAAAAAGCAGAGCCTATTTATTTCATTTAAGTCAGGAGTTGTTGGTGCGTGACTGAGAAGAACTCTAGAGGCAGTGCTGGCTAAAGCAGACATGCAAGTGTGGATTCAGCTTAGCTGCTGCCAGGGATCTGTCCAGGACCAGACCACACCACAAAATAAACCCTTGTTTTCTTATAACAGCAGAGAGAAAAACAGATAACTACAATATCAGCATAGATATCAGGTATGGCTAAAGCAAGCCATTATATGTAGATATATTCCGATATTAAAACCAAACTTAGGTTGAGCTTCAACCAAAAATCATCAGTTTCTATTTAAAAATTGTGAACAACACATCCTCATTTCAAGGCCGTCTTTTCAGGCTCCTACACTGGCCACAATGCAGTCCTGCCACACCTTTCCATTATTGACAAAAGAGGGAAAAGAATGGCACGCTCACTGAATCATTATTTCCCTTTCCTGTCCGTATGAAAGTGGAAATACCTTTGCATATATTCACACACCAAAACATGCTGTTATTCTGCGATTTGTCCTCTAGCTTGATAAAGTCAAATGCTTTTTTTATCATTTCAGTTCAGTGAAAGACAATGCAAAGACACAAAATATGCTCAAGTAAAATGACAAGTTTGTCCCAAGCTATTCTGAAAATATTTCATTACACTGGTAATTTCTTTCAGGAGTTCCAGTATTTATTAGGGTTTTTGATACACAATGAATAAAACCAAAAACTTAAATTAGTAAAACTAGAACAGTTGTTGGAAAACTATTTACAAAAAAAAATGAAAAAGCACAAATACCAGAATGCAAATAAAATCAAAACAAAAACCTAAAACACAGGAGAGTCGACATCATGACAGAACGATGAGTGAGTGAACTGAGAGTTTCCTGATAGAGATAATTATTGAATGAGTTCAGCTGAGGCTAATGAGCAGATAAAGGACAGGTGTGAATAATTAACTGAAGGTGGGGCTGAAAGAAATCATTGGTCAATGACAGGGAAAAAACAATCAAACAATAAGAAAGTATCAAAATAAAAACTAAATAAATTAAAGGACTACCCATAGGAAATCATATTTCCAACCGCCTTTCATGCCAGAGTTTTAAACTAATCAGAAATAAGAAATCAGAAACACTTTATTGCCATTGTCAGTAAAAAAGTTACAGACTAAGAATTTGCTCTGGTGTAATGGTGCGCATAGCAAGGAGTAAGAGAACTAAAGCTAAGTGGTTGAAGTGAGGAAGGAAACAAGTCAGAATACAAAACAAAGAATAAGAACAAAAACATTACAAGCACGGACGGCAGCGAAGGGGTCCACTCGGGATGGAGAAGTTGCTGAGAACCAGAGGGTATGGAGGAGCTGTGACTTTCCTGAAGTACAGAATTAACTCCACTGTCTTCTGTGCGTTGATCACCAGGTTGTTAGAGCTGCACCAGGACACCAGCTGATCCACTTCCCTCCTGTAAGCAGACTCATCTCCATAAGATCATCTTACGATGAGATATAATGAGTTGTAAATGTTTTGATCACACCTTATCCCTGGAGCTCTAATGGGGACTGAGCTCCAGGGAGGAGCCATATACAAATGGGTGGTGCTTTGTACCAACGAGCATTCAGGCACCACTGAATGACTACCAGAGATTCATTTCTTAAACAATGAAGGAAGACTCTCACCTTTTCACACCAAACTTTGTTATTATCTGAAAAAAAATCGAATGAGCTGAGATGGCCATCTTGAATGGGATTGTCTCAAAAGTCAATCAAGGTATCAGATGTACATTGAATAACATTTTTTGGAAAGTTTCTTTAAGTTTTCTCTGGTTCATGAGATATTTTGTTATCACTACAGACAACCAAAACAATCTGCAAAACACAACCAAGTACACACTGAGCAGCAGCCACAGAGGTGGTCTCAAACACCAAGCATGCCCTAAAATCCCCACCATCACAGGTGCAGCCAGTTAAGACAATTAAGACTCATGTACAACCATGGCAACACATAACAGAGGGTCTGACAGTCTTTAATCCCACAAAGGAGCTGTCCCCCAGAACCAAGGACAACTATTTCGGGATAAGCTTTGTCCCCGCTGTTCTGTTCTCTTGGTAAATACGGCAGCAGCTCAACCCAGTGGTAAACTCTGACCAGCTCTACCTGTGGTTTTTGGCCTTTTCTGTAGCCCTCCTTGTGTCTTCATGATGTCCTTCCCAGTCAGAGTGTAATACCATCTGTCATTATTATGAATACAAGACATTTTCCTGGGGTTCAGAACTCGCTTCTTGTTTTGGAGTAGCACAGGTAAAAGAACAAGTCCGGAGTCAGGTTTTTCTTTTACTGTTGGGATGAATAAAAGACTTGGTTGTATGGAAATTACAAAATTATAATTAAAAAGAGTAAAAAATACATTTAGAATGTAAAACTTTAGCATTGTTTTAGCCGTTTCACAGCTTTATGACAGATTCTGCCAGTTCATAAAAAAACAATGCGATATAAGAATTTTTATTACGATAGACAAACCCTGGCCTCTGTCCTTTATTTCTAAGCAGGACCACGTCTAGCCTTATTCCTCCTCCTTCCCCTCAATGCTCTTGAGGAATATCTAATGCTGCTGCCGCTGTCTGTATACATTGTGAATTCCAGTTATGGTGTGTCTGAATCATTTGTATTCAGAGCGCAGAGTCCAAGAGCTGGATGTGCTGGACAGAATCGACACGTACAGGATTATTGAAATACACTTCTCCCTCTTGCAATAATTGCTCTCTGTCTTGTCTCGGCTCCTCTGCTTACTTCCCAACTCGTTCACTCTGCTTATCACTTGTTCTTTTGTCTTATTTCTCTTCTGCCATTTTGTATATCCTCTACTACTCCGTCAGCTACTCCCATATCCCAACCTTTCTTTGTCCACTTTCTTATATTTCTTTTATATCTTCATTTCCATTCTTCCTTCTCTCACCTCAGAGTTCCTGCTTTCACCAAGAAAACAAGAAGGAAAGATAACCGAGATTCCATCACGGGGCTCATGAATAGGTTATGCCGATGTCACTGACGCCCCTGCCTCTCATAAATACACATCATATTACCTGCCTTTCTCAGAAGCACGCATATAAAGCCTCGTATTCGTCTTGCCTAACTACCTGCCTCTTAAAATATACGGGATTTATGCATCCCGTATGACATTTGGTGTAACAGCGCAGCAAATAAATGCAAATCGCACCTGCAGTTCACCTGCGCTGAATGTCATCCTTGCTCATCTGTTTGTCTTTCGGAGCAGACGCTTCTCTTCTTTTGTTCGTGTAGCTTTCAGCTCTGCTTCTTTTCACAGCCTGAGCTAAAACTGAGATGAGCAGCGAGCGACATTCACAGATGACCTCGTCTGAATCGCTTCTAGTGTTGCTGCTTTTTATGTCTTTTTTTTTTCACGTCTTTGTTTAACAGACACTGTCATATACATGGTGTGGATACAACTCTACATTTCCTGTACTCCCCTATGGCTTCTTGAACTTTGTAGAGACGTCCCAGAGGGAATACTAGCCAAATGCAGTTGCACCTTTTTACCAAAAGTCTAGTATTCATCGAAGCTTAACGTTGGATCTGTTACTTCTTTCATGCTGTGGAGATTTTTTTTCTTTTTTTTCCCCAGGATTACAACTCAGCCTGGAATGAGTGTGGGTTTGGAGGCAGATCAGTCTGGTTAACAAAGACAGGATTATAAACAGGATTTTCCTTCTGCCGACAGAAGCAGGTCAAATATCACCCTGACCAGTTTTACCTCAAACCCAGCAGAGAGCTGTGGATAATCCTCTCTAGGTTGACATGTGTCATGCATGAGGAGAGGGAAAGAAAAGGGGGCGGGCGTGTATTTGTTTGTGGGCATCAGTAAGTTGTCTACATTTAGCAGGGTAGATGCATCTTTCAACAATACAAACGTGGTTTTATTGTACGACAACACTATAGGATAAGAACCATCGAATCCTAGCAGACGTCTGCCCCTTTGTGCTGTTGGTCATCTCCAGATGGCTGGATGCCGAAACACAGTTTGACTTGGTTTTGCTCAGTGATGCATGTAAGCCACATTGACCCACCAGTGTGAACATCTGACCTCGCCTCCCCACCCGTCCTGCCAGTGCCATTGCACATATTCAATAAAGATGGACAGCAATGGACTTACAATCAGGGGTTACATTAAGATCTTTTACAGTGTGGGGATGTGGCTCAGTGGGTTCAGGGCAATGATTTGTGTTAACCATGTTTGTGGAACAATACTATAAAATGTCAGTAACAGTGGGTTTTTTGATCCCATAACTGTAGCCCAACCAAAGAACTGGAAGCTGGGTCCTGTGGAAAAGTTAAAAACAACTAATACCAGTTTCAGATAGTGCTGAAAAATAGAAACAGGATCTTTAGTTTATTTTTTTCTACAGTAAGCCTATTTGCACACTTTTAGGCAAAGGACACACTCTGAATATCCTCTATCCAGGTTAAAAAAATTATTCTTAATTTACGCCTTGATGTGTTTCTAGTTTCTCTTGGTCTGTTCTTATGAAAAAGGCACAATGAGTTAAGAAACCATAGCTGAGTGAGAGTATTAGGACCAAGGAGCAGGATGGACTTGAAAGAAGAGTGATGGCTGACGGATGGATGAAGGAATATAATGTGTAGAGAAGCATGGAGAGAGAATGGCGAGGCTCTGTCTTGCCTGCTGGCTCTCCACATTGGAACAGCTGCCTCTCAGATTGTGACAGACGTAAATTCACTGAGGTGGGAGAGATGATCTGACAACTCATTTGGTCTTTCATCAACCCATCTTTTTAAAGTCCAAATGTGTGTCATGTACAGTAAGGTTTAATCTATTTGTGGCTAGGCTACAACAGAGCATTTTAAAAAATTTTGGTTTATATTTATTGCTCCCTTCTCTCGTATGTTTATGGTAAATATAAAACATTATGTTCACCACCCACTACAACAGTGCCATCTGTTCGGGCCCAAAGTGGAATGTCCTCCACAATTTGAACTTGATCTGTTCCAATCTTGTTTCTAATTGTGCAACTCCTAGCTGCTGCAGCCAGAAAACAGATTAAAGGTGGCTTCTAGGAGATAGTCTGTCAACCTGATTTGTTCTGATTAAAGGAACAAAAGAAAGGTAATAGATAATATATCTTCCACTAAGGTCATGGCTGGATCTCCCAACAAAATAGGACCTACAATAAAAGCTATAGATCTAGCCAAAGTTTTTATCACATTTAGTCAAAAAATAGAAAACATCTCAGCTTTTGATTGTTTGCTTAGCTCTATGACTCTTAAAAGATTTAAAGAAATGAATGCTTTTAATTAAATATTAAAAGATCAACTCAAGTTTAGGACAAGACAGATCCAAAGACTCTTACGTGGAAACAAAAACCAAGGCTGCTGCAGAAACAGAACAACTAAACCTGGCATTAAACTGAACTATAAGGACAACTGAGGAAACCAGAGCAAACCTGACAAATATTAAAGACAATCAGGCTGAATGTGAACTGAGATAAACAATGAAATGAACGACAGCTGAGGGGCAATTAGGAAATAAAAGACAACCAACAGGAAGTAAAACTAAAACTGCTCTATGTCACAAAGGAATATCCTATGAACAATTGCAGCCTATTGCAACAGGGCATAGACATTTTTGTTTTCAAATCAGGGACAGAAGCAATAATTCAAGCCAGGTATGGGCAACCTAAATGATGGAAGGGGCTCTGTTTTTTTCCTAACACTACCAGAGGGCCACGCAGCATTGTACACTTACCCAAATGTAACAAAATATCTTTTTATAAATGTTTGCTGCCACATTTGGCCCACTGACAGTTGCCCATTCCTAAATTAGGATATCATGTATTAACTTATTAAAAAATGTCTTGTTTTATGGATCAAGTCATGTCATGTATGTGCAACTGAATGGTTTAGGTTAAGTTATTTCCCAGGAATATGGTATCAAGAACAGCACGTTTTAATAACTTTAATAAAGAGAGAGAGAGAGAGAGAGAGAGAGAGAGAGAGAGAGAGAGATTGGATTGCAATCAACAAATATTATAGTTCTGAAATCTAAGATGTTCTGTTTAAACCTGATTAAAATTAATGTTTTTAAACCTGTATTTTTGCAGTATCTATAGCTGTTTTTAGAGTTCACCTAAGCTGGGTATTGGGGGTTTTTTTTGTACTCATTTTGTGTATTTCTGTCATGTGTGTAGGCACTTGTGTGTTTTCTCTCACTGCAGCAAATTATCTTCTTCATTAATTTTGACATAAGAGGAAATGAGGCTGTTTTCTGCTTGAGGCTACACTTAAATTAGAACAATGTGGATAATTCTGAAATTCCAAGGCCCTGAGATACTAAACTCACTTACTCAAATCAAACTGTCAAAAAAAAAAAAAGAGAAAGACGGTGACATTTCAGGTTTATCTTGTACAAGGTTATCAGGCAGCCTGTGATACTCCCTCAGCTATCAGGGAGGTCACTGTATCATTTTATTTTACTCAGATATTGTCTCAGATTGGTTTCTCATGTCTTCATCACTGGTCTGTTCTTCATTTCCCCACCTATCATCTTCCTTATTTACTTCGGTTGTTTCTATGAGGTGATTCCTTGGGATGCAGCGAGGACAGCTAGACTCTCTGGAGAGTCTGCAGCAGATTCCAAACATGAGACATTTGACTTGGGTGTCAGAGGGAGACGGGTGGACGACTCACCCAGAGGCCCATTTTAACAGCAGTCAACTAGACACAAAGGAGCAGAGGAGGAGGGGAGAGAGAAAGCAGAGAAGGTTAACAGCTAAGACAACCATGTGTTGTACAGTATCCTTCCCTGTGGGAGGTCTGCTGAGTGAAAGCACTCTGCTTCGGCACTTTACTCTGTGCATTGGGACCACGCTGAACACAGGCACTGTGTTACAAGAGTATTAGCTTAACCTACATGACATTTTATTGTCCAATTTAAGATAGGCTTTTTGAGTTTACATGCTTCATTTTACATTCAGAAAATGTATGTAATATAATTTACAAATTTTGCAACATTAACGTTAATTCAGTCCCATATAAACAAATACAGTACAGTACATGTCTCCTGCCCTGTGCCCACGCTTCCCACCCAGAGCGCAGGATTTCCACTTTCTAACATTTCCTGTACCGTGGTGTTTAGCTGCTAATGCTCGTGTGTTTTTGTTTGGTTCTTACCACATTATGCCACCCCAAATGCGCTGTAGGCCAATATTCATTTTATTGTTTACAATATGCGGGTACTCTAACTTAACGTAACCCCTGTAAAAAATCACGGCTTCACTGGGATTGCATAAGTAATTTTTTGGGCAAAATGAATAAAATGCAATTATATAATATGCTGCATTTTGGTTACATTTTTTGTGTTTCCTGAAAACCTAGATGATGATTTCAGAAATGTGTCAATTTCAAGAAAACTTTTCTGTCACAGTAATATTTTTACCCCATCACTTATTTATTTATTTATTTATTTATTTATTTATTTATTTATTTATTTTTACTAATTTTACACCAGTGTACTTTTATGTTTTGGTTTTGATATAAAGAACAGATTCCATGTTTGTATCTCATTCATGAAAAACACCAAAATGAGATATCCTGAAACTGAAACTCTTGAAAGAGTCACTGTTAGGTTGTTTTTTCCCCACATGCTAATGACAAACATTAATCACCAATTTTTATACTGATGTTAAAATAAAAAAACAAAATAAAATTCAGCACCTTAGACAGTAAGTGTTTCAGTGTTCTAACATAAGGACAGCTAACAGAGTTGTATCTGGCTGTTGATAAGTACCAGATACCCCTGAGCCTTTATAAAAGCACAGGCAGACTGGTGTGTCTAAAGGATGCGTAACAACAGCTGATGAAACAAATCAGCTTATCCCACCATAACCGTGATGTGCTGCATTTCCCACTGGAATGTTCCTTTACTTTCTGTCACTCTCCTCTCCTGTCTTGCCCCCCGCTCCCCACCTTTTCTCCTACAATCATGATTGTATCTAGGTTACATCACTTTCTCAGGAACTTCCTGGTGAGTTTCTGCTCAATCCCCCGCACCAACATAAATTAACACTGAGCGTTTGATCAGGAGAGTTAGTTTTATCAAAGTTATGCCTCAACTTTTTACTGAATCTGAAGAAGCTGTACCTTGTGAGAGAATAATGCTTAACTTTGTGTCTTTCAAATAAATATTATGACACTGACATGGCCCCACAGAGCAAAAAAGTCAATCTGAGCAAGTGATTTTAAACAGATGCATTATTTATGCTACACATCAAATATTCTTTCTTTTCTGAAATCTTCCACTTTCAAAAGAAGTCTCTTAGGTCTTGAGGAAAACCAAACATGAAAAATTGAAACTTATTGAGCAATATGTTCAAGTTGTCAGAGGGATGCTGCAGTATCTTGGTGGTCAGTGCTGCGGTCTTGCAATTGTGAGGTTGCAAGTTCGAGCCCATGTTGCGTCAGGAAGGGCATCTGGTCTAAAACAATCGCCACATGTTTTGTGTGAGTTTGCTTGCTGTGACAACAGTCTTGCATATTTCATGACAAGCCAAAATTCTCGATGAATCTCTTCATCATCGTGAGTGCTTGTGTCTCCTTGTTTATTTGTTCATCTTTCCTCTTGCACACACCGAAAAATCCCATGGCTGCTCATTAGAAATGGCCTTTCTTCCCAGTGGCATCGAACCACTCCTTACCCACAGTCGCCATGTTGTAGCAGAGCTCCTCTCAGATAACCAGCCCGCAAGAGACAGGGATCCGGGAAGTGAAGGCCAGTCATGGCAGCTCCAGTAGTCGCATCAAAAAAAAGCAGGCACATGAAATAATGAGAAAGCTGAACAATGCTGGGGCTAAATCAATTGAGGAATCGATAGCGCAGCGCTATATGCTGAAGTGGCCTTTATAGGAGCACAGGTGAGCATATCAGTGCAAATATACCTTGAAGGTTTGCTTGTTCATGTGTTTACTGTCTCGTGGAAAGAGATTTCTTCTCCTGACTTACGTTTTTCCATTCACTACCTGATATTGAGCAAAATGCTAGAAAATCACTGTCTTTGCTCACAAGTTAATAGAGACTGAGATGGGATATGGTGAAGATTTATTCCTCGATGTTGACAGCTAGAGATCCTTGTATTCTCTGCTGCTATATGCACATAGATTGCTGTTATTCTCAGGCAAAAATAATATCTTTGCTATAGATACTTCGGGGCATTTTTTTAAAAACAGACAGTAGTTGGAAGAACATATAGGGCTAAAAATTCTTTGATTTTCATACACCTGCCATCTTGCTTGTCTAATCTTTAAACAAAGGTCTTGTGCAATCTATTAGAACTTGGGTTATGTTATGGAGATAACTCAACTACTGCAATACCAAATTTAGTATTGTTTTCTAAGGTTGCCTTTTATGGTAGAGTGATAAAATGCACAATTTTAGCCAGAGGTGTTTGATCAAAGAAACATTCTGCTCAGAAGCAATGGTCTTACTGGAATTTAATTGAATTCAGTTGTTATTTTGGTTCTTTGGTCTATCATTGTAAGAGTTGCTTCATTGGAACCTTTTCACAGAGTCAGTGTGCCATAGGAGACCCTACCAGTGGCATATATTACCACAGACATGGCTTCTGGGATTGTTGGGACACTAAAATACAATCACCACAACAACGTTTTTAACTCACAGAAATGGAAAGGAGTCATTTGAGGGTATTTGGGCCTCTTGCTTGGTTATCTTCTGGACACTTTCCAAGGGAGGTGTTTCAGACATGTTTCACTGAAAAGAGTTTTCAGGGCAGACCCAGGACTTATTAGAGAGATTATACTGTATCCTGCTGATGACCTGAGCTGGAGGAGGTAGCTGTGGAGAGGGAGGTCTGGGGCTCTCTGCTTAAACTGCTGCCCTTATGACCCGTCTCAAGAAATGGCATCTTTTTATCTGTTTGTAATAAAAACCTGAACATTAGTTTGGATGATGAAAGAAGAATGCAATATTCCCCTTTGGCAATACAGTTTCATGCAAACATTTTGGGAGAAAATGAATTAATATAAAATCTGTCATAAGAGTTTGGAATAGTCAGGAAAAAAAAGCTCACAGAAACCTTTAAATTTGTGTTTAAACTTTTTTTAAACAGCACCATTAGGTACTCCATATGATGCAACGCAACAACCGAAGCATCCAACCTAAGTGTTCTTATGCAATAGGCTCCTCTCATCTCTACAATCGAATTTATCTTTGAGATACAATCATCTTGACAGGTCAAGGTCTGACTGGAAACAACCATGACAGTCCTGGAGAGATATTGATTAAATTGTACTTTCAGCAAAACATGCCGCCTCATGATCTACGGCTAACCTCGGAGCATAATGGCACCCAAAGGAATCAGGTTTAATCATCAAATTTTCTGACCTGAGAATTCAGAAGTTCCTCCGTGTTAAAGAGATTGTTTTCATGAGGGAGGAATGATGAATCGCTCCAGACTTGTATTCAAATCCTTGGAGACAATAAAAGGCTGTGCAATAGAGAGATGACAATAAGTGTGTGCGTGTGTGTGTGTGTGTGAGAGTGTGTTTGGGACACTGCAAGCTAGAAGGAGGGCTTCCAGCTGATGATAAATGAATCGTTGTGTGACTTCAGAGAACGCTTTATAACAATCCCCTCAGCAATGCAGTGGTGCAGAAAGACCAATTAATAAAGATTAGCTCTTTTTTCCTCTGCATACCTCTTTTTTCTGTTTCTTAATTAAAATAAGGGAATTGAAAGTATATGCAGATAATGTACTGAACCGCTTTTGTTTTTAAATGAAGTATTAATGAAACATTGCAAATGATTGACGGTGCAAAAAGCAATTTGTTTTTGTTTTCCTGTACACAGAGTTCGGGCTAAAAGGGGGTTTCACACGACACGGTGAGTTCCACCCTTCTTGTGGCATCTGCACCTCAGGAGAGCTGAAGACAAAAGAGCTATTAGACACAGCAGCTGCAGAAATCTGCCTACAATAAATCAGATCTCAAATGGATGGGAAGATGATAAAAGATGGCTGCGAGCCCAAATTTGCGGACATGTAATATTAATGAAGCAGCTTCTGAGCATTTGGCTTGTCCTCCAGATCCAAAGAACATATTGGGAGAAAAACAAAAGCTGAACATTGGATCCAAATGCACATCGCTAAAATCATCGTCGTTGCATACTTTCATTTTAACGTACATCAAACATTAACGGCATAAAAAAACAAAGTGAAGAATGAGGTTGGAGTAAATGGGTTATCGAACACAATCTTCAGTCGATGTATTTTTCTCTGCAGTAAGACAGAGCAGACAGATGGAGAGAATAAAGGTCCAGCAGTTACAATAATGACTGTTGATGGAGATTTCACCATAACCCCAGTGATTAGCCAACAGAAGAATGATAAATCTATAGGATTCAATACATCATCGTGGGCTCGACTGCAAGATAATCACTTCACTGGTTGTTATGCACCGCTAATATTTTCACCGGATCTTAAAAGGACCAGATTTTTTTGTTTTGGGGTTGAAGTTTCTTGCATTTACACAACTCACATGTTTAATTTGCTTCATATTTCCTTAATAAAACATATAAACCAATATATTTTCACATAGTCTTTTATTATTGTATTACTTCCTTTGATATGGTGACTAGCTGGGAATAAGTTGGGAGGTTATGTTCGTTTCTTTTTATTAATAGAAGGTCGAGAGCAACCACGCTGACCCTTATCAGTGAACTGGATTAACTTCAGCTGAGCACTCCTGCACCTCCATCACAGTCTGTATTTGTTACTTTGTTATTTTATTTTACTGAACATTTCAGGATCTGAGGTGAACTTTCTGGAATGTTCACTCTTACACTCTAAAAACAGATGTTGGATTTACTTAACCATGTTATGTTACCTGGTTCCACTTAACTGAGTTGAGTAAATTCAAAGCAACATACTCATGTTCTTTGGTTAGAAAATTTAATTTACTCAACTCAGTTAAGTGGAACCAGGTAACATAGCATTAGGTAAATCCAACATTTCATTTTTTAGAGTGTAGACTGGCGACTGTTTTATTTATTTATTTAATTTATAAATACTGTTAAAATATGTATGTAAAATATCCAAAAAGGTTTAATATTTATATTTTATTTTTCATTATTCATAATGACTTCCATTAAAATTAGGTGATTTTTTTTTGTCATGATACAATGAGAATTTGAATAATTCTTCATTAGTGTAATCCTCTCTGCTGAAGCCAGCCTGTTGCCAACAACAAGCCCCCTCACCCCCACCCTCTTAGCTTTTAAAAGATGAGTGTTTTATGTGTAATTTTCTGCTCAAGTAAACTCCTCCAAACACGCCACATAATTAAGCAACGGCTCTAAAAACATTTGATGTACTGTGCAGGGTCCCTGAGGATCTGAATGTCTCACCTCAGGGCCTGCAGTCACAAAAGGCACACGCACTGCCGCACAGCTACGCATAATCTTATATTCCAGTCACTTTTTTTATCTACTTTACTTCATTTTTCCTGACTTGGGTACAAAGTCTGCAGGAGGTTTAAAGCCTGTGACATCAAATTTTTGTAATAAACAATGCATTTTGCACAATTGATAACCAATTGCAAAACAAATTTCAGAAAGCTCCAAAGAACAATTGTTGAGATATTTACATGTGAAGAAACAAGAAGTGATTGACAAGGATTGGTAAATGATTCAACAGAGTAGCGGAACTGAGTAACCAGACCAAGACAAGAATAAAAAGGTAAGT
>JARVGW010000086.1:12351566-12370462 GCA_031762495.1 Anablepsoides rubrolineatus | reverse complement strand
CTCTCTCATCTTTTTAAGTGGGAGAACTTGCACAATTGGTGACTGACTAAATACTTATTTTCCCCACTGTATATATGACATCACACATTAAATTTCAAACACAAAAAATGACAAAATTGTTTAAAAAGTTATATGCACACATTTCTGCAAAGATATCCCCTTTATAAGCCATAAAAAGTTCACACCATATTTTAAAACAAAAACATTACAAGTGAACTGATATATAGCTGATTTTATTGGTGCACAATAAAATGCATACCATTTATTTACATAAAGGCATAAAAAAATCAAAGTTGGGGGTTAGGATTAAAATTGACCTTGAATGAATAAAAGAGGCAATTTATATGCAAATGACATTGCTGGCATTTGGTGTAATTGCTGCACGTATAGGCCTCATGTGAAAAGACACAACAACCGCACCTTTAAACTGCAAGAATGAAAAAGGAAGGGGGTAAAAACTTATGAACTGTTCGGCTGAAATGTTTCAGAACTTCCACACCAGGATTCAGATCTTAATATTTGGTTTAGTTGTTAATATATTTTTTAATAGATCAATTAAACTTGTTTATTAACAATGTAAAGTTTGTACCAAAGCAGTCAAAGTTGCAGCTACTCAAATTTGATATATCATTGTTTTTGAAAAAAAAAAAACTCAGATCAAATGCCTGAATCAAAGTAAGCTATTTTTCTCAAAGCCCCTCTTTCTTACTTCCATTGCCAAGCTTATCTACCGCCCCACCTTCCCCTATTCCCCTTCCCCTCATTATCTTTCTAAACTCTTCACTAACAATTCAGACAGCTGAATTCATGTTCTGTTAGAGCTGGGTATTAAAACAACCTCACAATTCAATTCAGTTACAATTCTGCAGATCAGGACTTGATTTGGATTGCGTGACTGGTGCAGGTGTGCACTATACAGGTGCTTCTAGTTCCAAATATATAAAATATTTTATTATATTTTTTTCTAAGGTTTGAGAACAAAAGTTCCTTACAGTTAGTTTTTGTATTTTATCTTGCCTGGACCAGGGTTACTGAAGCCTCACTTTGATACAGGGGAGGACACTTGTTTGGTAGCTGGACCTTTCATCATGGTGGTTATTGGGGTCTTCTACCTGTGGGTCCACCACCTGCAGGAGGCACCATAAGGGACAAGTGAATTCTGAACTGTGCGACAGGGAGACTTTAGTCATCCAGTTCCTGGTTGCTGCGTTTAGTTTTAATTTTCTAATTTACAGAAAAAGGAGGAAATCTTATTTTAGTTGGCGTAACCTTTAATCCCAAATCCACCGATTGAGAGGTGTAAAGGCATTACATGTTAAATTTAAATCAAATTACTTGTTTTAAAAATGAACATGTATTTGTAATGAACCTGTGCTGCTGTCTGTGATCACATGTCCATTAAAATTCTAAATCAGTGAAAGTGACTGGATTTAGGTGGCAGAACCTGAGGGCAGGTTGATCCTCATTGAGTCACCAAATCTCTCTTATAAAGCCTCTGCTGCAGAAAACCCACCTCTTATTAAAGTCTGGCCACAGGCAATAACCAGAGTCATATTGCTTGATTATTATTATTTATTTGTTTATTTGTAAAAGCCTTATTTCACATCATAGAGGCCTAAACGAATAAAGCAGCAGCTTTATTATTCTGCTTACTTGCTGTGTGAAATCACTGTTTTCCTGAGATGAGGTTTTGGAGACAGTCTGACCCATTTATAGTAAAATAATTTTATTACTTGTTTTGAAACAAGCTTCTCTCTGAGCAAGCCAAAAAATATTTTCAACTCATTAGCATGTGTTGTAAGTTGTTGGTTTTTTTTCTGTACAAAAAGCATACTTAATTTTAACTGCTGAACAATTTTAATTAGCAGTGCTTTTGTTCTCGCTCTGTATAAACGTCATCATTTTTTTTTTTTACGTGCATGTCGTGTCGCTTCTTAGGAACGGCCCACAGCTACAACCATGTGCTGCCAGTTTGTAATCAGTTCTCATGGAATGAAATAGGAAGCCAAAAGACTTTTTGTTTTATACGAAGTCGATCAAAAGATAGCATCGCAGTTCTCCAACTTTTTATGCCTTTTTTTTTTTATTGCTCCACGGCTCCCTACTGTCTTGACATTGAGCTGAAATACATTGAGCTTCAAGCTGCAGAACAAGAGCTGATTTGAAAAAGAAGGTCTGCTCTTTCTGCTTTCTGTGTGATCCACTCAGAGTAATCACCCTGACAGTCTGATCGGAGATCTGTCCATCACTTTCTGCAGCTCTCGTTGAAGCAGACCCCGAGAGGAGCTGAGCTGCTCCTGAACTCAGAGAAGTGTTTGACTGATGCCATTATTTTTATCACTCAAGTGGGACTGCTAACATAGACTGACCTCTTCGTTTTTACTCACAGATTGTGTCGAGAGGTTGGCAGGTGTCGTTGATACGTTCAAAAAGACAATCTTTTCATTAACCCTGGATGGGCAGACCTCGTCCTTCGTGCTCGTTTTGGGAATGTTTGGATAGATACTGAGCTTCCAGGAGAATGGCAGCTCGTCAGGATTTCTTTTCGCTGCACCTCTGCTCCCTGGAGACCTGTGGAGCCAAGCCAGACGTTTGTGATTAAATGAGCATGAAGGCAGATGAAGTTCTTTCCATCACTCTTGATTTAGGATGTCAAAGGCCACAGCAGGATTCACCAGGTGCCTTGAAGCAGAGCAGGTTTAAATTTCACCTATATGGCATCTCAAGGAAATAAAAATCTTGACTTATTGTACATTTATCACTACTAAGATTAAGTTTGTTTCCTCCATTTTATCCATGTCAAAAAATGTATTTATAATTCTGATTTGACAAAAAGAAATGATAAATCATAAAACATGTTGAAAAAAATTCTGATTTGTGTTTTGTTCTTTTATCTTTTTCGAGTTGCCAGGTTCATATCTGGAGAAGTGATGTTTGCGAATGAGCCGCATCTTTACAAACACTACGAACCCACTGGCAGACAAAGAGCCGTTGTTTTTTTTTTTTTTTTACTTCTCATGATAGCTTTTTTTTTTCTTCTTAACCAAAGAGATAACTGCTATTTCTCCGTTCTTTCATGGAAAGCATGCAAAGCAGTGGAGTAAAGCAGCTCAAAGCGTAAGGGGGAGGGGGTTCTTCAGGGGCGGAGCCAGAGGGGTGGCATTTGATTGCCCACCCCAGGTGCCACCCCAAAGGGGATCTTAGATTTTGTGTTTGCATTTAGATTTTAGCTGTGCATGTTGAAAATTGGCTGAATTATAGTCCTTTTGTAAAATTAGCGTTAGCATTAGTAATTTGCTTAATTTGGTATCACCATTGTTATTCAGCATTAGGGCTGCCATGATTAGTCGAGTAATTTAATAGTTGATCAGTCGTTTTTTTTTTTTTGCTTTGATTTTCTCTCCATACTTCATTGACATCTTCCACTCCCGCATTCTAACACACATGTGCAGTAGTGGTAACCAGGGTAGGCCGTGGACGTCACAAGACATTATACAGACAGGCTCAGGTATCATGGCTACCAGCAACAGAGCTGTGGGATCATTTTTAAAAAATGGAAGAAAAACCTTTGCAATGCAATATCTGCAAGGCAGAACATGCCTTCCACAGCAGTTATTTTTGGTTATAATATAGCTAAAATCTACAAAACAATGGTTATATAATAGCAGTTGCATTCTGGTGCGATAAGCTGTATGTTTTATATTCAATTAACGTATGATACGATTAGTTGACTAATCAAAAAAAATAATCAATGATTAGTCGACTATAAAAATAATCATTTGTGGCAGCCCTATTCAGCATGTGATCGTTCTTAGCTACTCCACAACCTATTTCATGCATTCAGCATGTTTTTTTGAACCATTCTTTGCTATGGTCACACAAAAACCATTTGGAATTAGCTGTGGTGGCCATCTTGAATTTTCAAATGCAATATGCTTTTCTTTATTTGAATGTGCCACACTAAAAAAACACCCTGGCCACCCCAGTGCCACCCTGACAAAAAAGTCTAGCTTCGCCCCTGGGGTTCTGCTTGACAAAACACATGGTTCCGCCCATGTGTCACGATAACTTCATCATGTTCAGCATATGTGATAACATATCCCCCCACATGATGATGCAACTCATTTAAAATCAAACGGCTCTGTGAAACAAACAGATGGTCAAGATGCCGTCAAAGAGCCATTTGTCCCATATCTATACATATCAACTTAGAAGCTCCACTCTGAAAGCCAACAGCTCCAGCATCCATCACTTCCATAATGCTTCTGTATTTAGCTGGACAGAAGTCATTCTCTGCTTCAAAGGATTTCAAAATTGAGGTCTGAAAAGAGGCAACCTCCACATCTGAAGCCAAAGAAACCCTAAAATATACCCCGATCAGACATACCAAACTTGTGATGCATGAGTCTTACCTTCCTGACTAAACCAGAATGTGTCGACTCTTTGCAGTGAGAGAGCTTAGCTCGCTGCAGAGTCGCTGTCTGTTAATCATTTGAAATCTTTCCCTCATTGACTTGCTGTATTTACACTCTCTGAACAACAGAGATAAAGCAGCCTATAAAAAGTACAACCACCAGTATAAATATGCACCCTTCCAGCCACACATTTGTCAGCATTACTGCTCTGTATATTAAGAAATTAATATTGAGTGGTTATTGATGCTGCAGCGGTTTTCTGGCTGCAGGGCTAGGCAGTGATATTTAGTAAGAAGAGTTACTGTTCAACTGCTTAAAATGTTTATACACTACCTTTTCATTCAGTATCCAACCACAGTATATTAGGGGGAATTAGGTTACCCTATGGTTTTGGTAACATTTCTTAATAAATACTATAGGCCTAACATATGAATCACTATTTTACCCACATTATTAGATTGCCGGCATAACTTTGCAAAACAGCAACCCTCTAGGGTCTGTGGGTGAATTGTCATTACATGAACATACAAGGAAGTCCAAATCCTAATAAAATATCATTTGGCCAATCACAAGATCAAATGACACCAACTGAAACTCCCTGAGTCAAAAGGCATACTTTGTTTTTTTTAATTCTGGTCTATGGTTGCCACTGTTTGCACAGCTTTCTGTCAGTTGGGCTGAGTAATTTAAGGGGATCATAAATGTGCACGTGGTTTGAATAACTCATAATATTCAGTTGATGATGATCAGTAATATAAATAAGGAAAGAATACATGTTAGAAAAGTGAGCGATGTTACCGCCTTTGATCCCCTTGTAGCCCACCGGTTGCTCACCAAGACCCGGAGAAGCAAAGTGGAAGCACAAAACAAACTCCAAGTTTATTCACCGAGTGCACCACCCTCCCTCGTCTTAGTCAGCTCTTCCTCCTGCAACTGTTCAAATGTTTCATCTCTGTTCAAAGAACAATGCATAATCTATTTATGGTAATAGCAGTGGCAAGCACAGATCTGCTAATCCACTAGGATAGCTTCTCATTTAGCAGGTTAGCATTTTTGCTAACTTTGGAAATTGTTAGCAGACCGATTAGCTTCCACTAAATTAAGTTCCACTAATTTTTCAGTCCACTAAAAATTTCAAAAGACTAAAACTTCTATTTTTATGCCATTTATCCCAAATTAAATAAAAACTATCCCTCTTACAAGGGTCACCTGTGTATGTAGCATTTTTAGCAGCTAAACTTTAAACAAGAAGCATCACAAAATAAAATAACATTTAACAATATTTTAAAAACAAATACAAAAATCAACTATGTATAATCGTAGAAAATAATAGAGCTTCCACTAATAATGGAGCTTCCACTAATTTTTATCTGTTTAGCGATTTATTGGTAGCGTAGCTAAGATTTTTGTTAGTTCATTAGTGGTTAGTGAGCCTAAATGTTTGGTTAGCTGCGCCTACTTTTGGTTAATATTTAATTTCATCATTACTGCTTTATTTCGAGTTTATTTCCAAATACTGGCAGTGCGATCATTATTATAATTTATACTGCTAGTCAGGATTACTGTATTATTAGTTGCTAAGTTAATACAAAGATAACATATCTGCTTGTTCTTTTTTTATAAAATGTTAATTTTGGGTTTGATGTCAGCAACATGCTGTGAAACAGAGGGGATAAAAATATGTTTGCTACAGTGTTGCATCACTTCTTCCTAGAACAACACTCTGCCTGGGATAAAGACGTGCTGCAGTTTGAAAAGCAAAATGTCACCCATTCTTGTTGAATACAAGATCTCAAATTTCAGCAGCTGTACATTTTTTTAACCTCCTTTTGTCATATTTATTGCCGCCCAACGTGTCACATGTTTCTGTGTTTGACAGGTTTAGATCTCTGCTGTGCCATTTTTAGCACCTGGACTCCGCTTGGAACGCGTGCAGGACGTAGTTTGGCGGGACCTTCTCTGAGAAACGATGACATCTGGATGGCAAAATTAGCAAGCAGGGCATGTGCACGGTAACGGCCCCCCTGCCCCCCCGACTCCCCATTACACCATGCCAGTCAGCGTTCTGGTTTTTGAATGATACAGACAAGCTCAGTGATCCGTTCCTCCTCACCCCAGACAATAGAATATACATGATTTGCAAAAAACGAAGAACACAAATCAATAGATTTTGATTCATGCAGAACAGCTGAACCCATTCGTGTTTGTTCATGCAGAGAGATCCTTACAGAGGACTGCATCTGGAATGCAGTGTCATCTGAAGGCCTAAAGATCACAAACCAAATTGATCATTTTTTTTTTCCAGGTATTGTCTGATGAACGTTGTGACTGACACTTGTGAGCTGGTTCATGATCTCACACTCCACTCTGAAGCTGCAAAACGTCCTGCCTTCAACGCTGCTGCTCTTTTTCTGCTGCTGCCCGCCCCTCTTCAGCCCCTCCACCACACCCCCAGCATCCAACCATGAGCTCAGAGGTCGATGACACCGCTTCATGGCCTGTAGAGAGACATGTCCATAAAACGTTGGGAGGGGGGGGGGGGGGCAGTGTACATACTCCTATTACTACATAGCATTCATGCCTGAAAGTCTGAAAATGTATTTTACCATAAAGTCATTTAAACACATGGTAGTCAGACTGAGATACATTTGAGATGCTGTTGGTACAATGACTGATTTGATTATTTTTAAAAACATGGTGCTTTTGATTCATTTCTTTGTGGTTTACTGATTGCATGAAAACCAATCTGAAATATTAAAAAAGTTAAGTTTTTTTTGGTGCCAAGTGTAAAATAAAACTACAAAAAATTTGATGTTGCTGCACGGCTTTTGTCATGACGTCGTCTTCCTGAGACAAAAGCAAATGCTAATGTTGCTAACATTACTTACACTTCCCTGCAATACATCAAACTTGCAGTTAGGTCTGGTGTCCAAGCTGTGCCTCAAACTGCTGGACCACAGGTACCATCCACCTTGTTTTCAGTGAATGTGTTTTGAATTTAGATTTTAAATCTTCAGCAGGGTTAGCAGTTGCGTTTGTCTCAGGATGATGATGATGTCACAACAAAATCCATGCACCAACAGCAAAGGCTGTGGTCCATTTTGAAATTCTTGAATATAAGCGTTAAATTTTAGCTGCCACATTTAAGATTTTATTTTTACATTTAGACAAAGAAATTAACATTTCCCCAGGACCTTGAAAGGAAGATGGGTGTAAAGATAATGGATGGATGGATGGATAGATGGATGGATGAATTTAACATTTAATAAAAATGGTCAAAATATAAGAACAGGAAGCTAAATAATGAAAATGTGTTAGTGACATCATTGCGCCACAAGTACGATAAGATAAGATAAGATAAGATAAGATAAGATAAGGCCTTTATGTCATTGTACAGAGCACAAATAAATTAAATTTTAGAACACCCATATGTTTATTAACTGAAAAAAAGTTATTTAGAATTAGTTTAACACTTAACTGGAGAACAAGTGAGAAACTATTATTCTGACCCAACCCATATAAAACTTAGACTGATTTAATGTTATTTTTTATCCTGCAAACTTTATCTAAAAAAAATAATAATAAAACAAAACAGAGTTACAGATTGTGAAAGGTGCACATGTGTAGACTCTAATGCACCCTATCAGACTCCGGGCACGTTTGACCCCTCTTGCTCTTGTCAGTAAACTGGTTAACACAACTAGAGATGAAGGACGGTGGAGCATTTCGGAGTAATTACGCTGACAGAAACAGACAGGTGAATCACAGCAAATGTCAGCTCACTCTCGTCTGATTGGAGCAGAGACTACACTGGCTACACTGCTCTGATGTGCATTCCTAGCAAAAAAATAAAAAATTCTGACGCTTTTCCAGAAGAAGACTTTATGATATGCCTGCACCCCCTTTTCCCCAGTCCGCTCCCCCCTGACTGGTACGTTGTTCTCTTTATAGGGCCTGGCACATGTCATAATGGGACAAGGCAAATCACTTCCAGCTTAGGGCTGAGGTAGTGATTGTATCAAACTGACCCCTAACAAGCTGTCAGCTCATATTTGATGAAGCATGCATCAACAGAGGCCAGCTTGACATCCATTTGGACAGGTCAGCCAGGTCTTACTCAAGCACTCCCTTACCCCACCTTTTCCCTCTCCTCTTCTGCATCCTCCCACACTTTGACACTCAACCATCGGTGTAACACTTTGATTCTGACTGTCAGGAAGAAAATATATGCTCATTTCTAGGTGAAAAGTTATTATTATTTTTAAATATATATATATTTTTGGAAATCCAAAGTTGACGCATAGGGGGAGCTCGTGCGCGCTGAGCAAAGCGGAGCGTGGAAAATGCTGAATGAGTGAAGTGAGAGTGTGTGCGCGCGCGCGCGAGCGAGCGAGAGAGAGAGAGAGAGAGAGAGAGAGAGAGAGAGAGAGAGGTGCTGTGGACTACATCACATCTGAAGGGGAGGGAGTGATAATGTCAAACAAATCAGCTGCGAAACGTGATCCGTGCGCCAGGTTCAGGGAACGAACTCCAGACAAGTGAGTGACCAAGTGAAAGCCACGAGGCTGCACAAGTTGAGAGAGCGAGCAAGAGAGAGAGAGAGAGAAAGAGAGAGGAGACTCGTTTCACTATTTTTAAATGTGAGATTAGGGGGGCGTGGACGGGAGAGGAGCGTGCTGGTTCTTGGCTGCGCTTCCAATGGGAAGTGATGTGCCGGCTGGATGAACGAGACTGCACGCAGCCGCGGATTTCTGGTGCGTTTTAAAGCAGCTGGCCTTATTTGGATGTATTGCTTTTTTTTTGTATGTTTGTTTTGTCCAGAGGAGCAGAAAGAAAGACTGGTAAAGCCGCGCGTAACGGCTGGAATACGCCGCTCTTTTGAATGACATCTGACATTTGCGCACCAGAAAATAAAACGTGCTCAAATTGTCTTCACTTCGAAATCTTGCTTTGTGTTTGTTCATCTGGACCGCTTATGGCAAAGTTTTCACCTCAATTTTTGAGGATTTAATAATAAAAACCGGGCATGGTAACCGAGCTTTTCACGTGGATTAACCAGAAATTGTTTAATCCAGATTTTTACGCACAGAACACTCGGAGAAAACGCACAGTCTCTGACAATCTTAGAATGAAAACGGGAAAGTAGTTCTCTCTTGAGTTTTTATTTTTAACTCCTGACTTGGAGCCGATTTTGGCACCTATAAGTAAAAAAAAAATGACAAGCAACGGACCTGTCATCGTCTACGAGTGGCTGAAGACCCTCCAGCTCTCCCAGTACGTCGAATCGTTCGTGGATAATGGATACGACGACCTGGAGGTCTGTAAACAAATTGGAGACCCCGACCTGGATGCCATCGGCGTCTACATCCCGCACCACCGCCAGAGGATCCACGACGCGGTGAGACGGCTGAAGGAGGAAGCCAAAGAGACGGCCAGCGGGCTTTACTTCACCCTGGAGCCGATGCCGCCCGCGGCCGAGGTTTGCACGGGTCACATGGTGGAGTTCGAGTCCAAGCTGCGGGGCTCCAAGTCCTGGACCGAGCCCACCGGTGAGCGCGTGGGGCGGAACGGGGGCTACATGGGCGCACAGAGGAACCTGACGCTGGGCAACAGGAGGGAGCTGGTCATGTTCCCCAAACTCAAACTGAAGATTATGATCAGGGATAAACTCATCCGAGATGGGATCAACCTGGCCAAGCAGCCCTACTCTAACAAGGTAATCTCGTGACACAAAAAAAAAAATCACATGTCAAGTAACACTCAAAGTTGACTTCACTCTTCCTAAAAAATACCTAATCACTCAAGTATCTTTATTGAATTTGGCTACTTGTAAATAAATGATTTTTATTTGATTTAAAAATTAAAAGCCCAGCTATCCTCAAAATCACCTGCCACCTTTCATGCACAATTTCTGTTAAAAACAGGACAGTTAAGGTTGCTTTGGTCAAACATATGAAATTTCCTGCAGTATAATGATATGTAGCTTGGTTTATTAGCTATTAGACACTCCCAGCTACTTCTACATCAAATTTTAGCCCAATATCTGTAAAAACTAACAAGTTTTAGCTTTTTGTATTGGTTAAGGTTGATTAGCTGTGGTGGCTGTCTTGAACAGATTTGACTCCTAACTCTAATAATTTGTAAAATATGCTTATTTTCTGAGAGTTTCATTAAAAACCCTCTAGTGGTTCATGATATATTTTGCTAACAGACACAAAGAGTTGAGTTAGACCGTTGATGCCAACATTTTAAAACAAATATGTCAAGCATTGTGTTGTGTTTCAAGTGTGTTAAGGGTAATTCTGAGCTACTTCCACACTAAACTTTAGCTCAATATCTGTAAAACCTAATGAGTTCTATCTATTTTTGTGTTTGTTGAGTTTGATTAGCTGTGATAGTCATCTTGAATTGATTTGACTCCAAAATTTAATCAGTTGTACAATGAGTCCCAATGTTTATTTCCTGAGAGTTTCATTAAAAACCCTCCAGTGGTTCATGAGATATTTTACTAACAGACACAAAGAATTGAGTTAGACAGGTAATGCCAAGGTTTTAAAACAAATATGTCACGCTGCAGTGTTTTGTGCTTCAAGTATGTGTTAAGGAGGATTCTCAGCCACTTCCACACCAAATTTGAACTTAATATATGTAACATTTGAAGAAAAAAATCAGTTGTTTGAAACATATTGTTGTTTTAATCAACATATCCAAACCAAACCTTCTACAGAAGTGTTTCACATCAAACACAGAACTGAATGCCCGAGTGAGGCCTGAACATTTTCAGGACCGCTGCACTTTGCACCAGTGTGATTGTGAGCTGCTGCTGGGTGAAGGATGGGGGTCGGGTCTCCGTAGATCAATAAGCAAAAAGAGAGAGAGAGGGAGAGAAAAAAGGAGGAGATGCAGTGATTCTCTGCAGGGCGAAACAGATTATTAATCCGCTCTGACCTCACCTGTCCCCCTGGCTTCTCTGAACGTTCAGTAAAGATGGATCAATCCACGGAGCCTGTAAGTCCCCCCAGCTTTCTGCTCTATGAATGGGTGACAGGCTGTTGATTGCAGAGGCAGGAGATGGAAGAGTGCCCAGCTGGGGTGGGCTGCTGCGGACCTGCGAGCCAGCCTGAGAGGGCCTCTTGTATTCACAGGCTGATGGGTGAACTCGTCCTCAGAAGGGGCTGAATCATATGCCTCGCCAGCTGAAAAGGCTTCGCTGAATTACTGTTGTTTACAGACAGGGGAGGCTTTTGATTTGAGCCTCTTCAGGCCCCTGAGTAAGCAGACATCACATCCTCTGCTTTTTGTTCTCTGTGTTTGTGCTGCAACAGCTTAAAAAACAAGAAAAAAACAACAACTGAACAAGACGATGCATTTAATTGAAAAAGCTGCAGCAGAAGTAGGTGTGTTTGTTGTAAGTGGAATAGATAAACCCGATGCTCTGTCATGATGGTGCAACATGCTGCAGAAAGCGTTCGTTCTGGTGCCCAAGAACTGTTTGAACCTGATTAGAGGCTGCTGATTAAGTCTTTTATGTCTGATAGTTGAATGAGCCTGAGAAAGGAAACCAGAAAAAAAGTTGTTTTTCAGTTTCCACAGCAAGCCGAATGTCAGGTTCTCACTAATTCTCTGTGCATTTTTGTTTTTTAAAGTAGTCAAAATTTGGTATTGTTTACAATATTAAGAGTTATCTTGTTTAAAGCATTAGTTCTGATATTTTGAAGTTGGGTTCTGTGGAAAAGAATGAACACAATATCTTACCTGCTGTACATGGATAGCCGTGTTGTAGTACCCAAGTCTTGGTCTCGAGACCACTTTTTGATGGCCTTGATCTTGTATTAGACTGAACAGCATTTGTACCCAGTTCTAGATTTCATTTCAAGACCAGTTAATACCACAACTGTGGAAATATCCTAAATCAACAGAATATTGTCCAATTTATTTGTTAACATCCTTGTTTTCATTGGATGCAAAACATACGGATTAAAATCCAAGCCTGACTCATTGCTAATTCTATATTTATGTTACCGTTGTCACCCTTTCACTCGCACATGCCGCTCCAAGAATGTGACCAGTGGTTGTCTGGGAGCGGGAGAAGATGTCTGCAAAATCTTCAGTAATACACTTCAGCTACATAAATCACAAATAATATATATTTGTAACAACAATCAGGAGAAACCCCTCAGTGAATTCTGCAGAGCTTCACAGTGGGGACAACGTCAAACTTTTATCATCACTTAAAAAAAAGAAATGTAAGCTATGTGTCAGGGATGTTAACAAAGCTAGTAGTAAATTACCTGTACACAGTATACTATATGTTTTAGGGTACTTCCATCTTTTTTCCTGGTCTCATCTCCTAAAAGGTTGGTTTTATTTTGGTCTCAAACACTCTAGTCTTGGTTTTGACTTGGTATCAGCCCTTAAAGGTCTTGATTTTATTTTGGTCTCAATGCACTCTGGTCTTGGTCTACACTAGGTCTCGGGTCAGGTGGTCTTGACTACAATAATAGTAGATAGGTCTTTTTGAAGGAGCTCAGTTCAGCTCAAGTCTGACCGCAGCGATAAGCTACCAGCTGGCTTGAACAGAGTGTTTCTTCACAGAATCCTACTTTAAACGATATGAGCTATTGTTTTATTAATGGCTTTAACCGGAGTCTTTGTATGTTTTATAAGCTCCTTTACTTTGCGTATTTTCGCCGCTTTGGCTAACCATGAGTCCCACGGCGTTTTTTGGATTTATGTGGGATTAACCATCAGACCAAAGCTGAAACAAAGCATTGGTTTTAGAAGGGTTAAACTATCTTTAGAAGTGAAGGCTGTATTTATTTAGAGCCAGAGCTTTGGCATTGAGGCTTTGGAAAGGAATGAGCAGGTCAAGGTCCTTTAGTCTCTCTTGCTTCAGTGTGTGTGTGTGTGTGTGTGTGTGTGTGTGTGTATATATGTGTGTGTGTGTAAAAGCCTGTAGTTTAGAATTGGCTTCAGTTCAGTGCTTTTCTCCCCAGGAGGAATGAGAGGAGTGTGGGAGATGGAGCTGTGACCAGCTGATAGACTTAGACTAAGCAGGGCTGTTATTGGTCTGTTCATATTTCCTTGTTTGGTGCCCTTTAGACAACATGTCACCCCCCTGAGAGCCTGAGGATGGTGACTCTCTCTTCGGGGTGAAATAATAGGCTACACAATGTCAAATCTCAAGGCATGGTCATCGTATGACATCGATGAGCTCTCCAACCACCGTTCACATACATACTTTCTGTTTATCTATGAGCAACCTGAGTTTGTTTCCATTTTTTCATTATCACCAAACAAAATCTTTGATAATACAAACTTCAAGATTAAAAGAAAATCCTGTTGCATGTCCTCTGGTGAGACAAACTATTATCAGAGCATTCAGTGAAAAGGCTCTGCTGGGTGTAATAAATACCCATGATCCTTATCAAAGCCACAGAGACAGCCATGTCTGAGAGTGAGTATTATTCCTTATGATGTAAACAAACACTTGTGCCGAGGGTTGCACATTTTTATGATCTCTCATTGGGGAACAATATAGTGAATAAGACTGTGCTGCCGGTTAGCTTCTTGTTGTGTTACACTGCAGACAATGAATTGATGCTGTTTTTGTTGGTTCATAGATGTTTCTGTAAACCGATTCAACTATCACGTCTGCCTGTCGCACTTTGCTCTGTCATATGTCAAGTGGACATTTAATGCTCCTCTTTGTTTTGGTTTTTAGAGAGACCGATATATAGTGGAATAAATCAAGACACGGAGCAGGATATATTCACTCTTTTTGCTTATCCAGTGGTTACATCAAAAATAAAGACTTTCTTCTGTTCGTCAATTTTCCTCTGACTCTCAGAAAATGTATGTAACTTTTAAATTTATGAAACGTCCATGTCACCGCTAGTTTAAAACAGAGCTTTGGCCAGTGATAAATACCTTTAAAGCAAGGGTGTTAAACTCATTTTCAACGAGGGGCCACATGAGCATCATCATCAAAGGGCCAGTTGTAATGAACTTTGAGGTTTCATGTTTAACTTCAGCTAAACACGAAACGTCACGTTCCTCGTCTCATTGCTACAGATGAGCACAGCTAACAAACAGTAACTGAGCTCTACGTGGTATTTTCTGCATGGAAACAACTTTTTAACACATCCTCTTATAGACATTGAAAAGTACTTCGTGTACTACTTACTAAATGTGGCATAAATAACAGAAATACTAATACATTTAAAAGTACAACAGTTTTACTCACTGTTGAGATGTGGTGAGTCTTGAATTCTAAACTCTTCCACTTTCCAACAGGGAATTGCCACTGGATTGGGCGTTCCAGTTAAAAAAAACAACTTGCAAGTGGGAAATTCCCATTTTCCAGTACATCTGGGCTGCAGCAAAAGTAGTTGGTGAAAACGCAGGGAAACGGAGCTTTTACTTCAAATTTTACTGGCTGCCGGTTACTTTTACACCATGTGCACCTCCACCTAGTGGGGCGATGCCATCATTTCGTGGGGAGAGTAATCAACATGAATTTAACACAGTCCCCTTTAAACAATTTTATCCACAAATATACATCCATAATGAATACTAGGTCTCAAATTTGAGGGGACTGTGTTGTTGCAAAACGGAGAATAGAGTTTGGTCGAAAAGTCACGTCTGTCAGAGGAACACTCTTATGGACCTGCAAATATCAGAGACTGTGATGGTATTCCATTTTTAAAAAGAAACTTAAAGTTTGGCTTAAAGAAAATCAGTCATGTATTCATCTGTAACATAATTTAACTGTATACTTTGTAGACTGAGGAGTTTGTGTGTTTGTTGGGCAGTGTTGAATTGTGTCTGTTTTGTGCACTTGTTTTATGAACAATTACTTTTTTATTTGCTCAGGACTACGGATGAAATTTAGCTTTTGTGCTAATTCCGGCACATTTATATTCACGGAATATTGATTAATGTGCATTGTCCTTTTAAATAAATAAATAAAATGAAATTATGCGGGATGTAGTTTACGGTCAATGCTGGCTTTAAAGCAGATTGTTTTAAGAAATTATTACATCTTTGACGCTCCCGTGGGCCACAAAAAATGCTGTAACAGGCCAAATTTGGCCCACAGGCCTTACGTTTAACACGTGGTTAAAAGATTATTAGTCTTTGGATAGTCTAAGGTAATTGCCTGTGTCTGTGAGTGTGTCTGTTAGCAAAATATCTCATAAACCTGTTGATGATTTTAATGAAGCCCTTTGAAGATATTCTTTAAAAAGATTTTGAAATTAACCTGATTCAAGATGGCTGCCAAAGCTAATTACTCTTTTAAATACAAAAATAGCTGTAACTCTATGAACTTTAAAGATGTTAGTTCATATTTGTTGTCGTACTGTTTTCCCCGGTGGTGTTTTCAAATACGTTTCTTTGCGTTAACAGATAAATAGATCTTCAAATCTGAACCCTGTTAATAGGTGTAGCAATATTCTGTGTGAGGATGTGTTCCCATCCTGGTGCTGTCTTGGATGTGGATGCACTCAGTCGTAGCGCCTCATTGTTAGCGCTGTGTGTCAGGAGGAAGCAGAAGCTAAACGGGGGTGTGGGTGGGGGGGAGATTCTCCATTGTTTGCATGAAAGCTGATGGAGCCGCATGTCCTTTCACTGCTGCTCTGTTTTGCATTTCCAATTTCCGTCCATTGAAATAAGCTCTGGAGGCAAGTGTCCAGCATTGTGCTGATGGGTGGGTGATTTAAAACCTGGGTATCGTTCAGGGGAGAAAGTTTTTAAATAGATAGGGATGTTGTTTATTACGGCTGGTGGAGTCTTGAGTGTTTAGGTAGGGACAGCCAAGCAGTTGGTTCCTCAATGCCTTCCTCTGACCCCCGCATTCGCAGCTGATCAAATATAGAAGGTGACAGCCAGGGACTGCTTGAGCCAATTTGGAGCCTTAGGCAAGATTTCAGGTGGCACTCCTTGTGCACTTTTCTAAATCTCACTGCCAATTTACAAACACTCACATAACAAATTAAATAGTTTTGTTTTTGATATTGTTTTTTTTATGTCAAATATTTAACTATATAATTAATTTGAAACAGAAAACCAGAAGTCTACCTCATACCTGCCAACATTAACCAACAGCAACGGGGAACCCCTGTTCATGTTAACGAGCAGCTGTGGAGGGAAGCAGTTCTAGGGGTATACTGCCCTGGGAAATTTTGTAAAAGATCGACTCAAAACTGCATTTTCCAGCCATTTGAAGACCATTTTAATAACGGAATTAGTAAAACAACATCAAATCAGTATTTTATGAAGTTAGAATACAGAAAACTTTGGCCCAGGGGTGGGCTATCCTGGTCCTCGAGAGCTGCAGCCCTGCATGTTTCACTTGTTTTTCTGCTTCAACACACCTGATTTGAATGAACGGGTGATTATCAGGCTTCTGCAGAACTTGGAAGAGGTAATCCAATGACTCGATCAGGTGTGTTGAAGCAGGCTATGGCCCTCGAGGACCAGAGCTTTAACCTGCTTTAACCTGAATTTTTTCCAAGATCATAAATTAAACTTTCATTACCTTTATTTTGTGTTGTACTTACACCTGTAATTAGTCTTGACTGCATTATATACTTTTAATCACAAACATCACCATATAACACCTCATGTAGTAACAAAGCAGGCTGAGAAACCCACAGAACACGTTCTTAAACTTGAGTGACCAGTGATTATTCGACAGACCAAATAAAAAAAGTTAGAAAATGTTTTTTCGTCACCTATTTGTGGTGCCCCCTAGCTAGACCGCGCCCTTAGCATTTGCCTAAACTGCCTATGCCATGGGCCTGCGACTTAACCTGGGCGTGAAGTAAAATGCAACACAGACACAAGACAGTTCTACGTGATTGTGTTCCTTTTTAGCACAAAGGATGAAGTTCACCACCTTACACGATGAGCCCTCGCCTTTCTTCCTGCTCCAGTCGTCTTATCTTGACTAATATCCCCACGCTCTCACTCAGCAGGAAATTAGGCTTGAGTTTTACAATGAACTTCTGTTGGCCAGTTGTGGTTGTTGGAGTCCCTCAAGCTATGCTGGACAACTGCCAAGACTTAGAGACAAATAATTTTAGCAACTCGAAGCTATTTCTGCAGCAATGATAGCAAAGCATGTAGGCCAACTGTCATCAGCGGGATTTACAGTAAAAACAAAACCAGAATGTTGACTCTCGTTCTTCCTGCCACTACATATGCACATTATTACCTCTGATAAACTCAGTGTTCTGGGAGTCATTGAATTTATTGAGATGCATTTTTTTTTATGGTGAAAAGGCTTTTTTTTTTTGTTTTTTATCATCTAGTGAAACCCTGCAGTGAAAGCCTGTGTTTTTTGGGAAATGTCTTTATTTTCCGCGTTCGTTCTTAAAGGGCTGGCATTCAGCCACAAGGACGGAGAAAGCCTCTTCACGAGCGCCTCCGACTTTTCCATTTGTTCTGCTGAGAGCACTGTTTGCTTAGTTTTTATTAAAGGGTCCTTAAAGGCACAATCAGCTGAGGACTCATAAAGGGGAAGTCATAAAGAAGTCAAGGACCCTCTCTATTGTCATGAGAGGACAGAGAAAGTCAATTAGCGTAGCGAGCTGCTGTTTACATTACGGAAAAATGGGGTTATTTGGAATGCTAAACAGGGGGTGGATCGCATTTCCATCATGTTAAAAAGTCAATTGTACGCTCACATAATGGTCCTTCTTTGAAAGCGAGCCCACTTTAACAGGCTTTTGAAGCATCTTAAACTGCAAGTATTAGTATTTAGCTGTTTGAAAAGGAGCCGAGGACGGATAAACGATCTTGTTCTCTGTAAGTGCTGGATCTTGTAATGTCACATCTGTCCTACAGTTGACTTTTGTCTCGGGTTCACATGATCACTTTACCATTTGCAGTGTGGAATAATCCAGGAAACATTTAGCACATCTTAGCTCCTAAACATGACTCCATAAACGGTGTCTCTGCAAAAAGCACTTGGTCCGTGTACTTTTTGGTCCTTCGTTTTTTTTTTGTTTTTTCATTTTAAAAACAAATTTAAAAAGCGGATGATTATTCTGTTTTCATTTTATACTCCAAAAATGTATTAACTTTTGGTAAACAGGAAGTTTATCATTGTTGTCGAGACAACTCAACACTGTTTTGTGGATCCTGTAGTTTCCAGTTCCTCACCATGGATCTCTTGAAGAAAGGCTTCATCTAAAAACAGCAAAATCTTCAGCAAACAGTTTGAATCATCAGTGATAAACAAACTCTCAGCTGACACCTGGTAAAGAATGTAAAACTAGTCAGCTTTGTTTATTTATTGTGGCTGCCTGAAGTTAGCACGTGTTCCCCGACTGCCGTTTGGGGGGGGTGCCCAGGAGTAGGGCAGGCCGCCGGGTGTGGGCCCGGGCTGGGGGCGGTCTTGGGACGTGGAGGGTTGCCGGCGGTGGGGCTGGCTCTCCGCTCTCCCCGGGGCTGCTGGGACTCACGGGTTCTGGC
>JARVGW010000086.1:12325198-12348953 GCA_031762495.1 Anablepsoides rubrolineatus | reverse complement strand
TGCTGTGCGCAACATTCGCTTGCTCTAAAGTTAATAAAGCAAAGCCATTTTCTTTATTTTATTTTTATTCATCCGCCGGTGTGAGACCAGGAACGGACCCCGGTCCCTCCTCCCTCTTCAGCCGCGCGTCTAGTCTGTGTACACCGGTGCGTTCGGTGGGAAGTTGACAAGCAGCCAAACATGAGCAGCAAAAGCGTTTTCGCTGCTCAAAACGCGTTTGGTCTGGAACAGGCTTTAGCTAGCATTCAGCTGCTCTGCAAACATGGTTGCCTATCGTGGAGATTAATTTCGATGTATTGTCTGAGGTGATCGTGTGACCTACATAGTCCAAGAAGTCTAATTACTTCTGACTCCAATGCAACCGTTAGCCAGGAGGTCACATGCTGAAAGAGCTTTGTTGAAAGTTGCCTTGGTGACAGGCTGAACAATATTTAAAAATCAAACCATGCTTTTTTTTTCCTGCAAACTCAACCTATAAAGACAAAAAATGTAGATAGGATCACTTCATTAGGCAAACGTTTTGTAGATTAGGATATCTAGCTTTCAGTATTTTTGCAAATAGTTTTGTTTCACATTTGTCAAACTCAAAGCCCGTGGGCCAAATGTGGCCTTCTATGGCATTTTCTATGGCCCACAAACACTACAAAGATGCATTGTTGTCTTAAAACAGTGTATGCTTCTTTAAAGCTTGCATTGATCGTAAACTATATCTCAGCATCTTGCTGCAAGGTGGAGGTAAACAGGGTGCAAAAGTAGCCGGCAAAAATGCAGCGAAATGGAGATTTTACACAACAAATTTTGCTGGCTTCCCACTTTCCCACTTACAAGTTGTAAATTTAAACTAGAACACTCATACAGAAGGAATTTCCTCTAGGAAAGTGAGTATGTTTACTTTTAACAGTATTTCTGTACTATTTCTTTCACATTTAGTCAGTTGTACCTGTAGTACTGCTCAGTGTTTATAGGATGTGTTAAAACGCTGTTTCTATTCACAAAATATCATGTAGAGCTCAGTTATTGTTTGTTAGCGGTGCTCAGTCATAGCAATGAGACTAGGAACATGACGTATCATGTTAAGTCAAAGTTAAACACAAAACATCCTGTGGCCCTCGGTGAAAATGACTTTGACATCCCTGATAAAAATGATGGTTTTCTTAATGTCTTGTTTAATGAGTATCAGAGTATTGGTTAATTATAAAAGTTTGATAATCTAAATTTTGCGTGCATGACCGATTAGAAGCCCAGAAACTCGACAAAGAACATTTTAGCTCTTTTTGTCAAACCCTGCTTCCACATGTTGCCCCAATTTGTTGAAATAATCCCTTTTTACCATAAAAAGGTTGTCAAAATGAACATTGGCAAGCCGCTCTGCAAAGCGCGGGGCTCAGACATGCTCCATAAATCAGAGCGACGAGGAGGAGAAAAAGACACACACTGGCTCCTGACATTAGCATCAACTTACTGGAGGATTTCCTGCATAGGCCGTGAGCAGTTCTGGGTCTGTTTGAGTTCTACGGCGGAGATTAATCGGCCCGCGTGTGGCTACAGTTTTTCCAGTTTGGTTCATGTCGGCCCTTATTACGTTGGCCTGTGTTTAAGGGATGTAATGCAGGGGTGTAGAGGGATGAGTGAGCCATAATGGCAGAGAGTGTGAGTGTTAGCGAGACAGACAGGTGAGTGTGTATAATTACCTTGTCTGAAGCCGCTGCCAGCTAGGTGTAAAGCACGCACGGCAAGCAACTCTCAACCCGTCCTTATCTCTAATTGGTCCATTTCCAAGGCATGAGGGCAGGACGACGCTGAAAGCTTTGATCATGGAGACCACACCAGTGTCGATATGTCCCTACCTGAGTGCTTTTGTAGTGGCTTTGCCTGGTGGGAGATTAGGCCAAACTAAACCCACAAAGTGTCTGTCTGTCTGTCATGCTCCGGCTTCCCCGCGGCTCCGCATACCTGAATGTGAATTTTAATTACCAGGCTGTTACTACATTCCACAAAGACAGCCGCACCAACACATTCACACACACGTTGCACATGTTTTCTCATGAAGACACAACATTGAGGCCAATTTACACAGTAATAAATTTCTAGTTGTGGAAATAAATTGCAAATAAATCTGAAGTGTCACGATTATCTGTGTTTTGGTTTGGCAAGGCCACGGTGCCCCAGAGAAAGCCTGCTTGGAGTCAGGGTGTCTACCAGTGTTATGAAAGCCTTGTTTGTGAAGACAAAGCCTGAGTGCAATGTTTTTGTTTTTTTGTAAACTCTGCCCAATTACTGCTCTAGTGATAATCAAGAACAAAGTTTAAGTTTTTACCTTCTGCGGTCAATGGTGTCCTGGTTTGACTTTTGTTAACTCGTAGTAGCTTGTGCAACCAATCCACTAACAGTTTGGTTGGGTTGTTTTAAAGAGGATTTGACTAAGTCTGTATTTATTTCGACATGTAAGTCTTTGAACCCAGCAAGCTTATAATGAGCCTTGAAAAAAAAAAACCTGCTTTGAATCAGGGAACAGTTTTGCACTCATGAGAATGTGCACCAAGCACTGGATGTCAACGGCTTCAGTGCTCAGTAGGTCGACGCTTGACTCTCCGCAGATTGATAAAGTGATTGGCAGGAGAGCGGCATTAATTCGATTAATCACCTCCTCGCTTTGAATACATGCATCCCACAGCCGATGTCAAACACAAAAAGTCAAACAATGAGCGCTCCAACTGGCAGCTCCCAGCTCGAGCCCCGGCGGTGGGGCGGGTCATGCATCAGGAGTTTTTTCTGCTCCACCGAACATCCATCGGCCCGTTTTTGCCTCAACTCTTACTAACCTGCAGACAGGCAAGGCAAGCTGAAAGACTAATTTAACGACAGACTGGCAGACCCGTCAAGCTGACAGACAACAGAAAATAAGGACTGACAGCTGGCAAGACAGGCAGACAAACAAGCAGCTTGTTTTAGACAGACAGAAAAATGAGTGGGAAAAAAACAAATAGATGGCAGAAAAGTGCAACTAGATTGACAGAAAGGGAGAAAATGTGATGTGCAGTTTAGACTTTTTTGTGGGACTTCCTCATTTTAGCCACAATCTCTACTGCTTTTATAACATCCTCTATCTCAACTGTTTATTGCTCAATCAAAAATGTGTTTAAAGCTTAAGACATGATGCTGTTACTCTCGTAATGCAAGTTGACAAGGTATTTAGAAGCTAAATAATCAATATTTTTGTAATTGGATTGTGCATCAGTCTGGTATAAATGTGAGAATACTGGCTATGATTACAAACTTTTACGGAAAGCCTCATATAAAACAATGTATTAAAATGAATCAATATTTTTAGACTTTATTATTTGAGGCAGGGATGTCAAACTCAAAGTTATAAATTGTAATAAATTTGATTTTTCATGTTTATTAAACACAAATCGTCACATTCCTCGTCTTATTGCTACAGCAGAGCACCGCTAATAAAAAAACAACAGAGTGGTATTTCTTGCATAGTAACAGTGTTTTAGAATGTCTTCTTATGAACACTGAATGGTACTATGTGTACGACTGACTAAATGTGATATAAATAATACAGCTATACTATTAAAAGTAAAAGTAAGAGAGTTTAATTGTCTGAGGCCAAAGTGAATGGCTGTCATTTTATTGTTTTGTGCAAACTTTATTTTATAAAAATCTTCCGTTGTCAGATTCATATTTTAATGGTATTAACATGGATTTCAGGTTTCTGCAAAGCCTCACTTCAAAGATCTGAATTATTCCTTCAACTGAATGCCTTTTATTCCACTTCCCCTCTGATTGTCTCCTGACAACAGTTGTGACAATGCAGGAAATGAATGCTCTGGACTGGGCAGCAGCATGGGAACACTGGACAGTGGATGTCTCTTGGGTAAACTGCATTGTGATGTGGGTGTTTTGTTATATCTTTTGGTCGTGTCTGAATCCAGGAGAAGGGATTGTTTTCTTTCCTCTCTGATGAGAATACGCTGGCAGCCATGGAACAATAGACTGCAGGGCAGGGCTTCTTCTGCCCCTGCAGCTCCGGTCCCTGTCCATTCCATTTATGGCTTAAGAACTAAATGTTAGCTACCCCTCCACGACTGCGCCCCTCCCTTCCCTGGTGCAAGCACTTTTACTCTTTACCCCAGATCAAGCAAAACCCACTCTTTAAACAGTGTTTATATGCCCTGGTGTAAGTTTTAGCATATGTTTAACAAGTAAATTTGAGCCGGAAGACTAGATTACTTGGTTAATACTTCCTAAAAGATGACCGGAGGTCCTTTCTGCTTCAAGTAGCTGGGCCTAGGCTTGTGTTGGAAGCAGATTATGATGCAGCAGTGGAAGTTTGTCTGGTGATTATGTGTGGAGACAGATCCTCATTGACATGCAGGAATTCTATGCTTGAGCTTATATCAATTGTTATGTAAAGCAGACACTCATATTGTACAGTCCTCCCTGGATCTGAGTGTCTGCTGTGGTTTTTGTGTGCAAATGTTTCAGAAAAAGGCAGAGCACACTGCGTTTGTTCCAATCCTTGAGAACAAAACACCTGCCAACATGCGCACAAACATCATTTCATCTGGTTTCCCTTTATCGGGTATTTATTTATGCGGGAAAAAAAGTCCCGTCTCTCCTTTTGCAGCTTATAAATGCTGGTCAAACAAGTCGTGTTGTGTCTTATCCGTGTTTGTCTCAAAATCAAAGTCTTTCACCGATTCTCTGATCATTATCCTGCAAAAGCACAGCAGAGAGAAAGGAGCTCGAGGGTTCTTATTGTTGATTAGGATAAGACTTATCTTGTAACCATAATCAGAATATTGATGAGCTCTTCTCGGTTGGCTAAAAAAGCTCAAGGAGGTGTTTGTTATGAAGTGGGATCAGGTCCTCTAAGGTCGAGACTTGGATGAGGCTTTATATTTTTTTCACATTAGCAAGGTTGTTATAAGGGCACTGTAAAAAAATCTGTAATTATATTTGTTTTAATTGTTTTTTTTTATCTTAAATTAAACAAAGTTTTATCAACCCTGCTGTTTATTTGCTACTTTCAGCAGGCATGTTGCACAGGTCTGAGAAACACTCACTTTAATGGACACTTTATTCTGCAATGTTTATATTTTATGTGAAAAATTGAATGAAAACAGCAGAAATGGGGAAAAAAAATCCTAGTTAAGAAATGTCTTCTTACATTTTATAAATATTTAGCTCACTGTCTTTATATTTAGCTAATTTTTACTAAGCATAAAATGGTAAATAATATGCCATAAATCCTAAATCTTAATATAAAATAGAAAGCTTACATTGTAAGAATTTCAGAATGGAACGCAGCCTTTGCTGTTTGTGCAGAATGCTGCTAACGCTGCTGAAGATGGCATTCAAAATTTAAATTCAACATGTGTTCATAGAAATCTGGATATTTCAGTGATGGTATCTACACCTCCTTGGATGGTACCTGGGGTCCAGCAGTTTGAAGTCCAGCTCGGACACTGCCCGTAACACCAAGTAAGGAGGAGCGTTAGCAGCAGCATTAGCAATGTTAGCAGTTGCTTTTGTCGCAGGGTGATGACATCATAACAAAATCTGCAAAGGCTTCCCGCATTCCGAAATACTTAAATGTAAATTTTAACATTTAAGATTGAACTTTTACATTAAGATTTACACATTTAGATTTGGAATTTGACATTTAGACATAACATTTAAATTTTGCATCACAATTAGCAAAATGTAAATACAGTGAGCTAAATTCTTTAACAATAAAATGTTGATGGTTCAGGAATTGAGCTAAAAAATGAAAATATTTTTTAACATTTTATTTAACAACTGGGTACCCCATACTTTGGAGGTGGTTTTTCTCTGGTTTAGTATGATGTGCGTTAGGAGGATAGAAACATTTGTACAGATTGACTCGACTTAGAAAAGATTAAATGCTGTGACTTGTTTGCTGTTTGCACGCTGAGCCCAGTTAACTCCTGTAAGTGACCAGTGTCTATAACTCAATGAATAATGATGAATTTTACTTATAATAAAAACCTCTGTGCTTTGTTTTTTTTGTTTTGTTTTGTTTTGTTTCAGAGTTGATTAAAATGTTTTTCCAAAGGTTTGTTTCTGATTTAAAAAGATACATCTTATGCTTACCAGATTCCAATCACATGCCACAAAATGCTGCATGAGACTGTGTGCTAATGATAATTGCACCCTTTTTTCCCACGTTTTGTTGAAACAGACTACTACTGATACCAACACAAAACCTGTAATCACGTGCACCGGTGGGGAACCTCGAGGACCATTCCTAACCTGGTTTTCACTGTGTAGTGTCCACATTATGTCCCGCTTCCTGTGTGCTTTGTCCAGACGCCACTTAGATAAAAAGAACTCTTCCTCAGCAGAGAATCGCATGTTGTGAAGTGCATTTGTGAACAGCAGCTTGGGATAAAAATCCAGCTGTAATTATTTGCTTTTTACTGTTTATTTTGGAGTTATGTTCCAAAACTCTGGGAGCGCATGAACAAATATGTCAGTAAATTATGCAGATGCTTTTGTTGCTCCTCTTTATGTTTTCACACAGAAAGGAGAGGGAAGCATTCTCATTCACCCTGTTTTCAAGAACCTAGAAAAAGGTCTAATTCCTTTTGATTTTAGAATTAGAACTTTCATAAATGTTCAAGAATTTGTGCACCTGATCTTATCTTTGCTTTTTATGATAATTTTCTACTGTGATTTAAACCGTTACCGTGAAGGGATTCAATTTATACCGTGATTTGAATTTGAGGTCATACTGCCCAGCCCTAATATGAACATAGGAAATACAATAAGTATATAAAAGTAAAAACTTATTTTGCAAGAAAAGTAAAAACAGTGATAAATGGTGGTAACAGCATAGAAGGAAATGAGGCAACAGCATGAGCCACAGTGACATGAATCCTATAGAATTGTATCATGGACTATTGCACATCTCATGTTTTGAAAATGTTTGTTTAATATTTTTCCCCTTTTGTCTTTTTCAAAAGTAGTGATTGATACATAATTTAAATGAACAGGTCTGTTTGTAGCACACAAGCTGTCAGTAGCTATCAGCTTTATGGTTTTATTTTTAGAAAATATGTTTCTACAAGCACCTCGATTGGAAACTGGGTGCAAAAACGTTGCTGGCACAGAAAATTGCACACTTTTCTGTACTTAGGAGATCAAACCCTCATATTGTTCAAAAAATAACACAAAAAGTAAAGGCATTTGCGTTTTATTAGTCTCGTTTTTTTGCTTTTTGTAAATCGAACCACATTTTTTTAATGAGGATTTGGTGCAGAAATCTTCAGTATTTTCCCCCGTCTTTTTGCTTTTGCTGCTCTGTTGTTTAAACGCGCCGGATTTTAATCCACAAATAGATAATAGATTTAAACGAAAGCCACAAAACATTCCAGACAAGTTAGGACATAAAGTTATGGAAACATGGGAATAGAGAGAAAATGTTGGAGTCTCAGTAAAACATTTTAAATAGAGCATAATGCATTGGACTCCACAATAGAAGAGTTTTCCACTGAGGCTGACTGTATTACAGGAAGAATAAAAATCAGCCACTTGAAAATGCCATTAAAACATGGACATAAGAGGTAATGGCATCCTGGTACCACTGTTTAATAGCTGCACAGACAGTGGAAACTGCAGACTGTGCTTATTAGTATTAGAAATACTAGCATGATGCAGTTTAGTGCACACAAATCATTTCTTTGTAGTTTCTTTTAGCATCACCTCCCCTTGTGTGTTATTTTTTTCTTTTGTTGTATTTGTAAGAAATATATTTATAAAGGCAATCCAATTTTGTTTTTATTACAAGAAATATTAGACCAAACATAAGAATAAATGTTGACTTACTGTGACCTCACCAGTTTTCAGTAGGTTTGAAATCATTGTCTTTTTTTCATTACAACCAGGGTGAGAATATTTTAGCAAACTAATCTTATGGTTTTAATGAAAATGATGAAAGCTGAGTCACTCAATTTTGTTTTTCAGATTAGACCCGTCTCCCCTGATGAATGTGTTTGCCATTTTGTCTGCTCTTTCAGTACCGTTGAAGCAGCACATTTTTGCTCTGGCTGCTTGGTAAAAGCCGTCTCATCACTTTCATGCACTGCCTGCTGTTAAACAGAGTTTTACAATGTGCGTGCGTCACTGGAGCTGCATGCGTAAGAAAGCAGGCATGCGCCTTCATCCTCGTTAGCATCCCAGTGGGCCACAGGGGTCTCAGAAATTAGCCTATGCAATTTTCTTGACTTCTATAAGACTCAGGGGGGGAAATAAAACACAAAAAGTAGAGATGATGTGGCTTCTTTGTTGTCTCAGATCTCTACATAAAGTTTTTTGAAACTTCTTAAATTTGTTATTTCCACAGTTATCCTCATAAACATGCCACTATTTCTAGAAATGTCTTTATCCAAACAAAAATACAGAAAGCAAACAAATCTACTGTAGTTACTCTGCCAGGCCTGTATGTGTTATCTCAGATGACCTGTGACCCGATAGTTAGGCTCCACTAGTACTCGTAAGTAGAAAATGGTGTTTGTGATGTATCAAGAGCCACAGTATCCAGGGTAATGTCAGCATACCACCAAGAAGGATCAACCACATCCAACATGATTAACTGTGGACACAAGAAGAAGCTGTCTGAGAGGGATGTTATGGTCTAAAACCAGGTGTTTCAGTTTCAGTGTCTAACCCCTGTATATAGGATATTGTTTGGAAACTTTCCACAGAATCCCACTAAGATCTGGGTAAATTATGCAGGTGTTTCATAAGGAGAAAAAAGCACTTCAAGCTGCAAATTCAGAAGGTTTGTTTTGCATAATTGTGTTTTTTTTTTTTTAGCTTTCTTCAGTGTTTAGTCACCAGTCATGTTTTACATTTCAACCACTCCTTATGTATGTGGTCAAGTGAGTAAAAGCCTTTGCCAAGGACGCTTTCGATCGCATCAGCACTTCCCAGAGTGAGGTTGGAGACTGCAGGACACAAGCAGAAGTCTGACAGAGCCTTTCTGTCATGAAGGCCTGTATTTGTGTGTGCAAGCTAAGATGGCTCAGTTTCCTTTCTGCCAACTCACAATTGTCTCCTTTTCTAGCTTGTGTAGATGTTAATTGGACCCATTAATCCTGCATCTACATTTCGCCCACACTGTGAACGAGTACGAGATTCTGACTGTGAACGAGTACGAGATTCTGACTGTGAACGAGTACGAGATTCTGATGCTGTAAAACCGCATATTTGTCTTTCCCATGTGACAAATTCCCTTTTGAGTATTCTCTTCATTCTGAAAGAGCGCGCCAGGCCTGAATATTTATGTTGACAAGTCCCCACGGCTCTGAGTGTAGCCCCCCGCTGAACCCCATTCACACTCGGCTCATTATGGGATGTCAACTCTGCTATCCTTCCTCTTTTTTTGAGTCCTGAAACAGTTTTTTTTTTTTACTGTAACAGGTTACCAAGGCAACATGCAGAAACACCGCTGAGGGATTTTTTTGTGCTGTGTTCTCCTGTGATCCTGTGGACAATAAGCCCAATGACAGGCAGCACTGATATGCCTGCTGCAGCACTGTAATCATAATGACTGAGATTAGGCCTTGCTTCCTACTTAATGCTGCCAGGGTGTCATTTATTGACAGATGCTGTTTGAATGTAGTCTAATGCAATTCCTTTTAAACATTTTAAATCTTTTGGATTTTCATTGAAAAATTGTAAACAATTAATAACTTTACCTGTTTTAGATAACTTTTTGAACAGCCTCAATTTTGGACAAATGGTTTCCGATCCAAAACAGCACTGCATTCTGGGGGTTGTAGGCAGAGGATAGGCTTTAGCTACTCAATCTCTCGTGGCCCAGCTAAGCAACGTTGGGGCAATGATTAACTCAACGCCAACCATGTTTAAATTAACAGTGTCAAAAAAAAATAAAATAACATTTATTAATATTTAAATGACAACTACAAAAATTCACCTTGTTTAAAATATAGTAGAGAGACTTTTTGATATATTTGACAAACTTCCAAACTGTATAAAAATACAAACTCAATTCAAAGAAAAGCTTTTTTTATGAAAGGGTTAAACTGGAAATGTCACAAGTTAGACCAAGCTATAAATCTGGTTTGGATTGGCCGATATGCTGCAAATGATCCCACCCACCTTCAAAATAAACCAGTCAAACTAACAACAGGTTTGTTTCAGTCCCACCATTTCCAACTGGAAGGAGATAAGACTGACATCTTAGCTGTTAGCGTTAGCCTCTGTGTAGCGTAAGTAGAGCTAAGATTAGTGGGTAATGAATCAAACTTTTTGGCTAGGTGTGCCCTCAACTGCTTATTTCATGATACTTTTTTCAGCCCTAACAGAACTCCACTACAAAATATTTGAACTATCCTTTTAACAACTCCACTTTATTTTGCATCACTCCTCAGAGGTGTACTGAAAGTAGGTTGCTGTAATATGAACAATAGTGGGAGATGCATCCTATAAGTCCCTTTCCCCATATGTTTTCACCTAAATGCCAAGCCCTTGAAGGGATGCATTACTATAGATGAAGAGTTTCAGTCATGCAATCCTGTAGGTTTGGACTGAGGCATGTCCTGTAGGAGGATCCTGAGTCAGCTGGTCTTGGCATGCCCACAGGCCCACAGCTGCTAATGTGCCACTAACTGCGTGTCACGTATCGCCCTGCTGAAGGTCAGAGGTTGAGTGGAGCGATTCATGTGGTCTCCACAGAAGCAAAAGAGGCGAGCAGCAATGAGAGAAGTGTGGCCGAGGTGCAGGAGAACTGCCCAGGGGGGGCTTGAAACACGTAAAGCTCCGATTTCCACACTTGCGAGAAGTTTTCATTAATAATTCTTTGCTTATCGAGTAAAAGTAGAATGGATGGAAGCAAAAAAGGCAAATGTTGCTACTAATCTTGGATTTTATTTGTTTTTTTGTTAAGTGCATTTGTGAGAGCTTGGCAAAGCTGTTTATACACACCACTCACAAACACTGTGAAAAGCTTTTTAGATTTTAGACTTTTAAACTGTTTAAATATTAAAAACGTTTTGGTGAATAATGCATAAAATAAATCAAAATGTATTTATGTCTTATTGGGATTAAAAACCTAGCATTCTAAAAAGGAATGCACATTGCCTTCCAATTTTCATGCTAGTTTTATCCTAGGGCTGTTCAACTGGCAGCCCGTGGGCCACATCCGGCCTGCAGGGGCTTTCTGTCCAGCCTGCCAATGAGCCTCCCTCCCCTCAAAAATTGAAAATATGTAAATGTTCTTATTAGTTTTTTCATTTACTCAATATAAACATAAGTTTTTAATTTATGATTAAATACAACAAAAAAAAAAAATTCTTTATCTTTTCTATAATGTAGCATTTAGCCTGTGGTGCAACCCCCCCATGAGGAAGTCAGACCCCTGAGCAATTTCATTGACTAGCCCTGTTTTAGACAAAGATTGTTTTTTAATTAGCGTAGAAAGAGCAATAGACTCAAACCTTGTAAATGACATTGTCTCTATGCAGTATTATGAACTTTTCTGTGATTTGTTGGCACATAAAGTATGTATATGTTGAGGATGACCCTCAGCTACTACCTTATCAAAGTTAGGCTCAATACGTACAATTTTGATTTAGTTAAATCAATTTTTGTGTTTGCTAAGGTAGATTAGCTATAGAAGCCATCTTAATTGGGGTCAGCAAAAGTAAATGAGTTGTAGAAGTACAGTGCTAACTTGACAGACAAATGGAAACAGGTAAAAATTATATTATTATATTGTTTTAATGTGGATAATATGGATGGTACCTGCGGTCCGGCAGTTGGAAGTGCAGCTCAGCAGCGTTAGCAGCTTAGCAACGCTAGCAGTTGCTATTTTATCACGATGACGACGTCCTAGCAAGAGCTGAGCAGGAAAGGTTGCGTTCCATTTTGATTTGCTTTTGCATTTGGTGCCCCTTAATTTAGGGGATATGTTCAGTTTTTATTGTATTCTGATATTTGAATACGATGCATTTTTGATAGAGTGTACAGATACATTTTTTTAATGGCTTCATCTATCCATGCATGCATTCTTGTTTGACTCAGGGTCGCCACGCCAAAACCAGTGCATTTGATTCATCTTGACTCTATTTATTTGGATGGATGCCAGTTTTAACTGTGGTCTGACATTTGTCATCGCTCTGTTAGTAAGAACTCCCCTCAGAGTTTGGCTCGAGGTGCCAAATGCAAAGTGGGTCATGGTGAGAGAACGCTCCTACGACTCTCACATACGCAGAGATTTATTACTGTGACTTAATAAAAAAATTGTTTAACGACATCAAGATTATTGCTTTGTAACTGTTACATAAGAGTCCTGGATTTGTCTGGAGATGACAAATAATGCTGTTCAGACTCATCCTTAGTTTTGTCTTTTGCTTATATTTTAATTATATTCATTATAATTTCAGCTGAAGCTCACCAAAAGCAGAAATGACGGGTTTATTTATTCATCTCTTTTTCTTTGTAAAGCACTCATCTTTGTGTGTGTGTGTGTGTGTGTGTGTGTGTGTGTGTTCTCTGTCTCCAGCTCCCTCTCGCCCGTCTGTCTCTCAGCAGAGTGAAACTTGCTGACAGAGGCTCTTTGTTAATGGGAGGGAGAGAGAGGCGGAGTGCGAGATGAGACTAGGTCACACAGGCAGATTATTTAGTGCTCATTGAAATCCTATAGGGGGGGTCATTTACATAGTGCTGCCAAAATCCACTTGTGACCTCGTTTGTGAACCCGTCTGCCGACCCGTTGCCTTCCCCTCGTGTCTGACAATGTTTTGTAAACAGACGTCGAGCCTATTTTCCGGTGACTTGGCACTGCGGCGTAATGGTCGGAGCTGCTGTAGAAGATTTTTTAGCTGCCCTGAAGTGCCTCAGTGATAGAGTTTCACTCTGCTGTGATGTTTGCTTTAAAGAGCTTTGGCTGAGCAATGCACCTTTTTTTTCACATGAATGCTCAGTTTTGTTAGGTTCCTCAGCCTGCGGAGACTGGCAGCAGGAGTTGGTCTGGTGATGTTATTCTCTTTTAGATAAGAAAGAGACTGAGGAAGTGTGACATAAGTAAATACATTTTTTTTAATGTTTTCGGCTGTTATAAACATCTCCTGGTTTTTGTTTTGGTCCATCTAAATAAGCAGTAAAGATAAGCTCTTATCTATGGATTACTCTGATACAAGCACAGACTTTTTACTGGAACAATGCGAACTCTTGCATTTTTTTTTTTGTGAATGTCAGATTGTAGGCTTATAACCAGATTGTTTTGTTGCATGAGGACCAAATCTAAGCTCCTGTGTTCAGGCATGGAATAAAAACAGCCAATACATTTTCATTGTGCTCACTCTAAATTCTGCTTTGTCTTTACTACAAGATAAAATAACATCCACAAAGCATAAACTAAGGCTGTGTATTAGAAAAACATGAAGCTCAGTGAGAATACAATGGATTGGCGATGTTACCAGCATGCAAAACTGAAAGGCATCGCTATGGGAATTGATGGCAGTATTAGCAGACATTTGAGATTTTGATGTTTTTCATACTGACATTGCAAACAATGCTAAAACACATTGATACAATGAAAACTATAACATTCAAATTGCTGTATTGAAATAATTTTAACATCTCCTCGTCCTCCAGCTCCTCTGCCACTGCAGACGATGTTATCTCTGCCCCCATGTCCTTTTCTTGGGACAAACAGCTTGCTCCGATCTTCAATATCCAGCTAAAATCTGTGTTTCGTGTAGAGTTTTCAGAAATTAAATTTTCCCACACTATACCTTGTTTCCACCCCCCAAAAAAAACCTGGTCAGATTTGCAAGCTTTTTTGTCCCAAACTAAAATTGTAAAGTGATAAATTGCCTAAATTTATAGCGCTTTATCAAGTCCAAGGGCGCCAAAGTTAACTACACTTAAGTCATTTACCCATCCATACACACATTCACTCACTGATTTTAGGAAGCTACCAAAGCTGACAGAGGGGAGGCTGCCATGCACCGGCACCACTGGATCATCTGAGCACCACTAGCATGCAAGGTGTGTGAAGTGTCTTGCCCAAGAATGCAACAACTAAGACGGATGGAGCGAAGTTTCGAACAGGCAACCCCCTAGTTGGTTACAGGACGCCTTCCCCTAAACGCTCAACCCACAGACGCCCCATGTTTGAAATTGTTCTTTCTATTTATTTCTAAATTTCAAATGGGTCATCCTTGGAAATTAGACTATTGCGAGCTTACCTAAACAGCACCAAGTCTACAATATTGAAATGACAACATCTGATTTAAAACTTTAAAACACAGGCTTTTAGCTGAACTTTTTTTTTTAAATCCAAATCTGCGTGGCTGTTCACTAATAGGTTTTGGTGTCACAAATGACATTTACACAGTTCAGGGCAGGTGGCTTTGATGCTGTAAATGATGGTTGTGTTTCCCTCTGGTTTTCCTGCCTGCTGATGTTTCATGTTAAATTTAATCTGACTGCGTTTTGAGGAATGTCTGTGTACACAACACAGCAGTGCGTGGCTCTGTATAGCACTACCACACTGTGTCATGTTGATTCTGTTTCATATCAGTCACAGTACAATTTCATATGAGGAAAAGGGCCTTTCTAGTCCTGGCTCTAATTTACTTTGCTCACGCTTGGAGTTAAACTTGTATCGATGTAGGAGGCAGTAACTGTCCCTGCTGGCAAATCAGCAGGGCGCAATATGATTTGTGGAGTTATGGATGTACAGTAATTGTAGCTATGCGGCAGTTCACTTCTCAGGTTTGATTTTCAAAAGCATGCATCAGGAGAATTAATGCAAATGCATGCATGGAGCACCTGTAGGCAGTGTTCATGCTGAATGAAGTGACAACGGGGGAGCATCCTCTGGGACTGAGAGAGGCTGTGGCATTTGCTTGTCTGGATTAACCTCTCTTATGCATAAAAAGTACAAAAATACAGATTTTCTTTTTAAATTTGTTAAGTGTGATCACATGACAGTGATCATATTTATTCATCTCTCAAATCATGTGTATAGTACAAAATGATTAGGACATTTTGTAACCATGATACTTTTTAGACCCTCTTTAGGTGGTCGCATTTTTAAAGTATATTAAAACCTGGATATAAATTTTTTTGTCTTTCAACAATCCAAGTTAAAATGCTTCATTTTTCTTCATTTCTCCCCTCTCCCTGTAAGAATCAGAGTCAAAGTTCACATTTTATACCAGTCCATTTATTCAGAATTGCTGAGAGTCGCAGCAAATTTCAGAGTAGCCTGGTTTGCATGAATGCATCTTTAAATGGTTTAGTTTTAATGATGCCATAATTGCTCTCTATGACTCATGATGTCAGACTAACTGCATTTCCAATATGTCTGAGAGTAAAACCCTTTTCCTGTGGGCTCGGATTCAGCCTGACGTGAATTCAGAGGCTTTCCGTTGGGTGAGTCCACCCACTTCTAGCTTGGTTCTTAGGACATACCCCAGGGGTGTCAAACTCATTTTCAAGGGCCACATGAGCATGCTAATGGTTCAGCTGAACATCATGGTGGCCCTCAAAGGGCCAATTGTAATTAACACATTTCATGTTTAACTTCAACTAAACACAAAATGCCACGTCTTTATCATATTGCGGTACTTGACTGAGTGCCTCTGACAAACACTAACTGAGCTCTATGTGGCAATTTGTGCATAGAAACAGCGTTTTAATATGTCCACTTATAAACATTAATGAGTACTATATGTATGAATAAATGTGAAATAAACAAAACAGAAACACTTTTAAAAGTAAAAGTAAGAGAGTTTTACTCAATTTGCCTTCGCTCTGATGATGATGATGAAGATGAGCGCGCAGCAGCTGATCTGTTCAGCAGGCAGAAGCTCATTTTATTGCAGGCAGATATTAAAGCAATAATGCTGGGTTTGATTGATGATTTGATTGATGATTACAGTTTCTGCAAAAAATGCTCTAAAAATTACATTATCTTTACTTTTCATGATAATTTTCTACCGCGATATATACCGTTACCGTAAAGGGATTCAATTTATACCGTGATATGAATTTGAGGTCATACCGCCTAGCCCTACATTTGACTTTAGCTTGATGTTTTGCCCAAGAGCCACATTGATATTCAGGCAGTCCCTGCTTGACCAAAACAAATACCAGAAGGCTTTTATTCTTTAGTAATTGAAAGTCCTGCTGAGTATAAAAGTAATTGAAAACCCTGCTGAGCTTAAATTAGTCAATTTAAGACAGCAGAGCTGTGCAAAGACTCCGTCCGACCTCCAAATGTCTGTTTGCCTCGCCTCTGCTCCCGTATCCTGACTGCAGAAGCCAGACATTAATAATAAATTCAGATGAGAGCAGTTCTGCAGTTATGTCACCACCAAGTGATACAGAGCGCATACAGCTGACTCAGCAGGGTTCCAATCGTGTTGTAGGCCAAAGGAACGGTAGCTGTTTAAACATTTGTGGCCTGGCAAAGTGATACATGTATGCTATAAATTGAGTTTTGTGCCTTGGGTGAGGATGAAACATTTATTAGCATAGTATGCAAGAAAAATGGTGTCAGTAGTTTGTTTCTGCCTCATAAAGCAGATGATATTCTCCTTTTTATCGTTTCTAAACTTTATTTTTTCACTTATTAAAAACAGAATATACACAAAGAAGGTGCTGAATTTAACGTTGCTTGTTGAGAACGCTTTTTATACTTTCTATTAAATAGTTTATAGTTAAATGAGATATTTCCAGAGAAATATCTCATTTTGTCACTTCCTTTTAAGTTTTTTGTGCTTTTAGTTTGACTTTGTTGTTGCTTGATATAAAATAATTTAATATGTTCAACCAACAAAATGATGTTTTAAATATTCCTGTATGTAGGAGAGTTATAGATTCTGTAAATAGACGTTTGCTGCAATCTAATTAAGGTTAACTCTGTTTGACAGCAGCTTTTTTGTTTGAGTCCTGCAGGTCAACTCTTGGGGAAGGGTTAATGAGCTTTTGGTTAAAGGTTGATATATTCTTCTGCAGGTCACGAAAAGGCAATAACATCTTAAAATAGATCCATCTCAGGAGTAAAGTGTTTACATTTTACCTTTCTGGGAACCATGTGTGGATTGTCTTTTTTTTTCAATAAAAAGGGTCTTGTCTCATTCCCAGCTTGTCACAATATAATGAATTTACCCAAAACAATAACCTCTTTTTGACCCCTAACCAAGTCATTTGAATGTTAGATTTGGTGCATAAATAAGATCCAACTGTGAATGAGAATAACTATAAACTAGTGTCTCCAGAAAGCAGGTCAGAGCTTTTGCTGCGTTTTATTGACCTCTGAACTTGGATCTGTAAATGATGTCACAACTAAATTATATGTATTCCTCCTACAAAACAAAACAAACAACAGAACTAGAGATATTTGCAAATGTTCGTGGTCAGTGATCAGGCTAACTACTATTACCAGTATGAGCACAAAAACAATGCATTTTTCTGCTTTGTGCATCCAAACACTGTAGCAAAATGATCACTAATGATGATTTGTGCATTCTGTGACTGACTGAATGAGGTACAAACCAACAGAAGTGTAAATAAATAGTTTATCATAGCAGATGTCACCACTTTGTATCCGCAGGCAGCCATATTGGATTTTGAGATAGGCCCTGATGGAAAACCTCAGACTTTCCAAGTCCAAAATTGGACTCTAGGTTATGTTTTAATAAATTTATTCAACTTATGACTTCAAATGGAACCCACAAATTACCTTCTTTCAGATTCTGTGTGTATTTCTGGAGTGTTTCTTGTCTGGCACCAACTAATTAACTAATTTAACTAACCCCTGGGATTACACCAACAATCCCTGGGGTTATTTATGAGCGCTTCACATTCACCCAAACAAGACCCGTTTAGTTTCTTGTTGTAATGACGTGTGTTTATTTGACAAAAAAATAAATAAATAAAACTCTCCTGAGTGTTCTGGGTCACAACAGGATGAGCAACCATCTCCTCAGATTGCCACGTCGTGTGAGCACAGAGGAAAGAGTTGAACCCATCGAGCAAATTAGCCCAAAGCTTTCTTGGGGTTGATCATTCAGGGACTGTGTTTAGGTGGATGTGATCATTAACAAAGTAGGGTCGAGCAGTTTCTGCAGCAGAGGTGTCGCAGCTCAATTATGAGGCTTGTTAGTCAGATACCTATAAATATCACTTATTATAAAGCAAGAAGCTGAAACAAGAGTTGTCAGAGAACATGTTTTGGAGACAATGGACTGCTGAGAAGGATTCAGAACAGAAGTGTAGTCGCTCTGCCAGAAGACTTGGCAGAAATGAAATAACTCAGAGTTGTGTTTCTTACTAAATCTGAGTAATCCAGAGAATTTAATAGAAAGATTACAGTAAATGTGATTTTTGTTATGGATTGATAATCTTTTACAATGAAAGAGTGTAGACGAAAACTGCGGAAAATCCTTTAATGCCTGGAGAATAATGAAAAACAACATTGTTATTCATTTGTATCCAGTGTTTAAATTTTAAAGAGGCTGACTTCTACAGCATTGGAAGCAAATTTCACTTTACTGACTCTTCTCCAGTGACTTAATCATCAAAGCGCCACCTCGAAACTGGCATAACTCATTCTGTTTATTCCTCCGTTTTAGCAGAGCTGGGAATCACTGTTTAATCTTTGGTCATGGTGCCAAGTTCAAAGAGACTTGTAGATTCGTATGGAAACGGTTGACAGTATTTTTTTTTGTATTTTATTTCAGTTTCTCAAGTTTCATGCATTGAGGGCAAAAGAAGATTCTACTGAGGGGAAACAATTCTGCAAGTAATGACATGTTGCTTGGCCTTGGCACAGAGATTAATAAAAACAAATGGTGCAAATATGATATTCAAACCATCTAATGTAGGTTTTATCAATAGAAATAATACTTTACTAAAATGTAATTATTGAACAGCTGCTCTAACTTTGTATTGAAGTATTTATAAGCTTTTGTCCAAGGACAACCATGTCTTCTTAAAATTGCAACATCGGATTTAGTTATTTTATCTTTTAGTAAACCACTCTTTCAAGGTTTTCTAGAAACAGGGCGCCCCAAAGATGTGTGAAAAATTGATACATCAATTTGTGTGATAATGTTTCGCATTAAATCCAGAAGCAAAGCCAGTGATTATCCTTTTTCTTCATTCCATCTGCCCAGTTGAGTGCAGCACATGCTTTTTGTTAAAAACTGTAAGAAAAAAAAAATTTAATAACGCCAGAAACAAAGAAATTCATCCCTCCTTGTCCTTCTGTTCAGTCCACGAGACACTGGAAGGAAGCTACAGACGGCTCCATCTATTTCAGGCTGTAGCAGAAAGCGTGAGAAATGGATTGCTCTGCTGCAACAGGGAGAATTTGCTCAGCTGCTACCTTGTATGCATAGCACAGATTCATAATTAGTCTGCTACAGCAGCGATGGGTTGTATGATCGGGGGCTTTTAGAGCTCTTAGACTCAGCACGTCTGCTCCTTTTTATCCCCACTGAGCAGGTATGATGGAAGGTCTGCACGGACACTTTATCAAATCGTCTCAGTGGTGCACATGTGCCAACAATCACAAACCACCGAAATGTGCTGCTGCATGTTTTGGCAGATTTAGCTGCACATGACTTGTTTTTCCATCTATGACACAGACATTGTCCTGATCAGGCTTGTAGGTAAGATTTTGGAAAAGGGCGTTGACGAAGCTTAAGGAAGTTTACAAATTATGCATATGTTAAAAAAAATGTTACAAAGTGACAACCGCAACTAAAGCCAAAACGTCGCTACTCACCTCCTTTATCCAAGCTAGGACAATAAATTATTTTTGTATTTATAAAATAATTTCGTTCACCCCCACGTTGTTTATGAAATTTACAGAAGTTTACGCAATTTACGTAAAGTTAAGGACAATTTGGGAGCGGAGCTTGTGACACCACAACACCAGCTATTGAAGCTGTACCATCACTATCCACCTCTATCCAAGCTGGCACAATTTATTCTTTGTGTCTTTCTCTGGCTTTATAAAATAACTGCGTTCACCCGCACGCTGCTTGCGAAGTTTACAAAAGTTTACATGGTGTGAAAAAAAGAAAATCTACCCAAAAATCAGCACGTTGCCCTGAGGCGTCGCCAGCTAAAAGAAGGCGTTTTAAAACTGAACTCCCTTGTAGCTAAATGTCTGGTTCTGATTGTAATGTTGTGTGCACAATCCCTAAAAAGACTAAAAAGTTGTACACGTTTGCCTCTCCGTTCTTCCACTTTGATCTGATTAAGATACAATACAAGACAAATCTTTTGTTTTTATTAATTTCAGGTGACTAGGAATTAGGAAGAGATTGGCAATTGCTCATCAGTTTTCGGGGCACATCTCAATAATTTATGAATGGTGATTCTGCGAACAGACACCTGTCACTCAGACCCACCATCGTTGATGGTAATTACTTACCGGCAACTCTGTTAGCCCTCTCTGCAGGAAGAGCAGACGGCTCCAGCTGTATTTCAAAACAGACATCTCTCTCACAGATTATGTTGGGTACATCTAATCAGAGGAGTAATAGTGGCTGGTTTGCTGCCGTGACATGTAGAGGTGGGGGTGGGGTTGGGGGGTTGGTTGAAGCAGCTTGTGCTGATGCAGGATACTGGTGAACACTCAAGGAATCACTAAGCAGTCTGGGTAATTATTTCTAAATCAATATTGTGACAAGCAAAGCTCTGGAGTGCCAAATCCCAGCCCGTCAGGTTTGAGCAAACTTATCCCCGTGGAATCTGCAGAGCTCAAATGCTGCTGCCGTGATTGATTCCCCCCACATGATACCCTTCAAACGATGGCCATCTGCAATGCTAACACGGTGATCCTGATCGATCAGGTGCTCTGCAGCACATGTGTAGGGGCTTCGAGTATAGAGCAGTGTAAATTTATGAGTAGTCGTTCTTTGGCTTTGATCAGAAGCTGTTTTATTCTGCATCAACTGAGTCAAACTGATGTTCATGTTGTGTCTTTTTTTACAGAGAACAGAATCGTTGCCAGTTTTTTTTTGTATCATTTTGCACAGTATTAAATAGTACAGTACTGTGCAAAAGTTTAAAATTACCCTTAATTGCTTCATATGTTGCATTCAATGAGCCAGACTCACTTTGTTTTCTTTAAATATAGTCTTGATCAATAGTTCTCCAGGTAATAAAAATGACTTTTAAAAGTTCTTCTTTGGAAGTTGTTTGATTTTTCACCTATGATCTGTTTAGTCATTGATACCTGACTATATCAACATTGTGCATTGTTTGCTGGGAACAAATATGACTCATCACATCGAACCGAGGTAGTACGTGAAGAAACAGGTAGCTGTAGTGTTTTGATTCAAATGTGCATTTTGTCAAAAATATAGGGAAAAAATACCTTATCTACAGGTTGTTTAAATTAATATCTGAAACAACAGATGTATTTGATGTTGATGTTTGATGTAATTGTTTGAGGTTTCCTCTTAACATCAAAAATTCCTCATTAGAATAACCAAAAATCAGGATTCAGACCAAATATCAGTGAGTTATCCTGATTAAGAAGACAAATCAAGCTATATATCTGGAACGGCTCATATCAGGATGATAAACGTTGCTTAAAAATCAGGAATCTAAAAATGTGCTGAGGTCATATTGACCATATTTGACTCAATCCTCAGTTTGATGAGATGGGTCACAAATAAAGCAAGTAAACAAGTGGAGGACAAAAGCAGAAGTGTCAGATCTGAAAAATTCAGGCAACAAATGAAAAGTATCATAAAGTTGTGTCTTTTTGAAATCCAACAAGAATCACATGCAGGACCTAAGAGACGTTTCATCATTCCATTGATGATATATACACTGTACTGTATGTTTAACAATATAACAGGTTTCCAACCAACAGTTCTGTGAGAAATAACTTCTTAAATTACATTTTCTTATGTTTAACTTAGGTAGTTTTATATTAGTTCAACTAAAAGCTAGGAAGAAATAGTGTGTCTGAGACATGGTGCTGGTAACAAAGTGCCAAAAGATCCTATATAAACTGTTTTGTGCAAAATGATCTGGTATGTGCTGAAACAACACTGGTTCATTTCTTGAGTTTTTGAATGATTTATAGGTGATGCATCTGAAAATGACCCAGGTTATGAGGACTGAAAATTATTAAACATGCATCCAAAGTTCAAAGCAAACTTCAAAAAAAAAGAAAAATCTTTGCAGAAACCCATTTTGATACAGAATACTTTAAAAGAATACAGGAAAGTCTGGCTCCTTGAAAGAAAAATACAAAGAAATGAGGACATGTGATTTGTGTGCAGCACTGTATGTGTATATTTTATATTATTCATAAAAGCGTGGTTCCGAATGTGACATTTCTTTTGCACTTTCTTCCTCCACTTTCCAGCACTCTGGTTTAGTGTGAGACAATCCTCTCACACCTATCAGTCCGACCTCACACCTCCTGACAAACTATATTACAGTCTCTCTTCACTCGCCTGCTACTGTGTGGTCTTCTGTTCTCCCAGCTCTTTCTACACGCAGAGTCGCTGCCTTCTGTCTCCAACTCAGACAGGCGCACGACCACATCAGGGAGGCACTTAGTCAGAGGTGACAAAATAGTCCTGGGAAAAAGGGGAGGAAAAAATAGAAAGAAAACACCTCTAAAACTGTCACGTCTTATAAAAAGGAGCGCCATTCAAGAATAAAAAATGTGTCGACACAACTTCAGAATGGTGTTTTTATGATTCGCAAAATGACACAGCAGCTTTTGTGGAACTTGTTTGTCAACATTTAGAAAATAACTTGAATATGAAATGCTTTTATTATATGTGTACACTTTTATTCACAGTATATGATCTTATCCGTTCAAACAAATCAAATATTATGCAGTTGATATATTCCTATATTTTAAAGGGCGGGTGTTATGCAAAATTGACTTTTCTGAGCTTTATATCAAAAATGTACCCCGAGAGTTGCTTTGATTCTTTCATGCATATTTGAGAAATCCTTGAATCTCCTGTAGCCATGTGGAGCTGCCTAAACACTTGTTGGTACAAAGCACCGCCTATTTACCCAAAGCTCCTCCCCTGGAGCTCAGTCCCCAGCTGAGTCTCACCCTACTGAGAACGCCTCACCCCTGCCTTGCCCACATAGCTCCACCAAACTGGCAGCAGGAGACATTTTTCTTTACCAATCACTGATTTCATTTCAAAAAGTATCTTAAAAATGGTGGATATTATTGATTTTATTGCAAAACATAGCTTCATAATGATCTATATTTAAAATTGCTTTGCAGAAGTTAGCTTAACATTGATGTATATGTGGGAGAGGATGACTGGGAAATATATTACCAAGCTGAAACATCTTGTAAGAGCCTCTGCACTGCGGTTCTTCCGAAAATGTACTTTCCGGGTCCGATGTGGGATCATTTGAGTGAGGTTCAAATGTATCCTGAGTTGCCATTTTCCAAAACTGATATAAAATGTTTCTTTTTTTTAACAACAAAATACAACGCTCCTACAAAAGGTTGTAAATGACATGAAGTATTGTTGTGAAGACGTGCTGAAGTGGGAGTGTCGGAAACAGTAGGAGGTTCTTAAAAAGACTGGACAAGTTTAAAGATGTCCAGTCTTTAGAAGTCTTTAAAGATGCCAGTTTAAAGAATATAGGCTTTCCAAGCCTATATTCCAAATTTATACTAAAATAAAGTAACTATGTCAAATTTTCAGCTTATGAAATAGCTTAA
>JARVGW010000086.1:12298730-12320289 GCA_031762495.1 Anablepsoides rubrolineatus | reverse complement strand
TAAAGTTTAAGGTATTTTTTCTACAGCTAAACGTGGTAGTGGGTCACTTTTGACCCGCAAGACAACACAAGGGTTAAAAAGGTAATGGATTGAATCAGCAATTAAAAATAAAAGGTCACTTCCTGAGAATTAAGGCATGTATGTTTAAAGGTCAACCATAAAATGGGGAAGAATGCAGAAAATCACAGGTAATTGGGGAACAATGGGTATAGCACTTTTCCCACCTTTTTTTTATCGTAAATCTACCCAAAATTGACTCAAACATTATTTCTCAGTAGGTCCTGCCATTATACATGCTACATTTGAATAGAATAGCAATTATTTAATGCCACGTTACCTCAGGTTGACTTTTGAATGGCTCCACACACCATCTGCCATGTAGCCTATAGCATCATTCACACCCCGCGGTTCTGAAATGTATATTTAAAGTACTCGCCCGTTCATTCAACCGCTTGGACTAGTGCCTATTTGTGATGCTGTAGCACATCTCATATGATAGCCTGCTGTTAAATCTCAATGAGCCAATTTTCTTCATCCAATGAGATGCGCTCAATTATAGCTCTGTGTATTGGTTTTACCATGAGACAGCTGCTGCTGTTGCTGCTGCTGGGAAACAGTTTGTTGTTTGGCAAAGATTGACATCAGTTCCTGTTCAATTCAATTTAATCCCACAAGTTTGTTAAGAGAAACATGAATAAGTTAAATGAAAAATGCAGATGACCTATAACTGACAGCATAAAGTAAACAAAAAGAGGCAATTGTCTTCCACGGACTTTTATACAGACTGCCGTGCCTGTTTATTGGGAGGATTTCTCAACTCTATATCCGGAGCTCTGGATTATCTGTAGTTTGGGGACATACTTGATCTCAGCAAGATGACTTTAAGGTTCAAACATAAAGGATTTGACTTTGGTGTCAGAGCTTTCTCAGATGTTTGCCTGTTGTAAGAGAATCTAAAGAAGTTTCACGGTGCAGTTCCCTAAAGGCCTCTCTATAAACACACATGTATCTGAGGCAGTTTTCTCTGTATTCACACAGCTTTTACTGCATTCTTTCAGCCATGATTAGGTCCCTCACTGATTTGCAATAACTAATGTGAGCTTTTTGTTGTGGTATTTGCTTACCAGTAAAGTCAGCTGCTGTTTTAGTTCTGAGATAGCAGCAAAAAAAAAAACTTTACCACCTTATCAGGTTTAATTTATGGCACAGGTTTTTTTTTTTTTGTTGTTCAGCTTATTTCTTCAACACAGTTTTTATCACCACAGTTCCTTCTGGGTCTCAGAAAGTTCTTGTAAGGATGTTTGGTCTTATCTTCCCACTGATGTCTGGTGTGGACAGTGATGTGCCATCAGGCTCGTAGCAGAGCTTATCAGCCTGCCACGGTGGCACCGTCCTGGTCTGTTCTCTTTCTCTTATCTCGATCACAGAACATAAAGCAACACAGATGCTGGCTCAACAGTAGCTAAGCGAAATATCGATGGGGGGACAGTTTGCTCACAGCTTCCTATGGACAAAGAAAGGTAGTAATTATTAACTACCATAGACTGGTTGGGTGTGTCTTTATTGTGACCTTCTTAACCTATTGAGCCCTACGCCTCTCGTACCAGGAACAAAACATAAGGTCTATTTGAACTTGGACATGTTTGCTATCCACAAAAACCTCTGAATCTTGGCTAAAAGCTCATAAAAAAACACATTTTTACATCCACCAAACAGATGAATCAAAAAGTAAAAAAAGGAGAAAAAAATGTTCTTTTTTTTTTTTTTTTTTTAGAAATGCAGGTTAAAGCAAATACCAAAATATGTTGGAAAGTCTTTTGAATGATTTTTTATTTTAATTTATTATAAGTAAATCTGCAAATAGTCAAACATAATATATTTTTATTGTTTTACATGGATAGGGTGAAAAACTTAATTGTGGCTAGTAAAAAACTAACTAACATTTAAAAACAAGTCTTTTCAGTCATGTGAGAAAATATATATTTATTCAATAAAAGCAATGGTGCCAACATGGTCCATCCTGTGAAGAATTGCAAAGTGTCTAGTTATTTCTTTAGTAAAACTTCTGTGACTTTGCTCTAGTTTACTTCTGCAGGATGAATCTTTGCACAGGTAATATCCACATGTGGTTTTCAATAGTTTTTAGAATTGTAGTTTTGGGCAGTATTATCTATCAGAGGTACAAAGGTGTACAAAAATTGACTAATGTTCAAAGTATCATACTCTTGTAGGATTTCAACTGGAGCAACAAGACCAATCTACCTTTTGAAGTATGTTCCTGTGCCTTAAATTCAAACTGTGTACTTGTTGCTTGTTGAGTATTTAAAAAGTATAAAGTCGCTGTTGAGAGTAGAGCAATGGTTGCAGATAAGATGTTTTTCAAAGATGATAGGATTGTTATTTCCTTCATCCCTTTGTGTTATTTTGGTATGTGATTCACAATATGTTTCCCCTGAAAGTTCTTTAGACATCTGCTACGCTTTCAAAGTAGTATTTTTGCATTTTGTTACCTCAGTGGAATAAAATGGTATCAAATGAATTTGTTATTTGTGTAATGCAATGTGTTTTATTTTAGGTCATATTGTCGTAGGGGATTAAAACGTCATATAATAATTCACATCAACTTTACGCCCGTTCACTTCATTTATTGATGAGTGACTGACAACAGAGGAGAGAGGCCAACATGCCCGGTCACTTGACCTTTCTGGTATTGGTGTTAACTGTGATCTTTTTTACACATGACTTGTTACAGAACCTGCTACATTGCCTGACCTTTTGGAAGCTAAGTGGGAGGTGCCAAATGTCAACAACAACCTGCAGCAGTGTTGTGAGATCTCCATATGCAAAAAGGAGGGCAAAGGGCATATTTGGCCTATAGTTAAAAGGCAAAATGCTGATTCGCTACAGTATTCTGCCTTGAGGAATACATAGTGTCATGTACATTGTCTGTTTTGCCTGGCAACTGTGACTCCAATCAAATCTGAAGCTTTGCCTCCGCTTTTGCCAACCCACTGAAGTACAATCTTCCCTTTTATCAAGATTTAATAAAATCTTTCAAATAGTAAAGCAATGAATCTTTCATAGCTCAACATCATAAATGGAGTCATTCTTTTTTTCATCTATAATAAAAGTCCTGTTTAAGGCTGATCAAGTTTAATAGGGTGGATTTAACAACAGCTGAAATATGAAAATGGAATCACCTTGACTGCTTCAACTTTACATATTTTAGGCATGCAATAGATAGAGTATGTTACAACTCAGTTAATTAGCTGTTTAATGTGGACAAATGTAGCTTTATTGGTTTTAGCTTTACAGGCTGAGCCACTTTGGCTTTTGCACATCTTTAAAGATAAACTGCTGACTCAAAGATAACAGGACCGACCAATGTGCTGCTGTAAGGCTTTTCAGTTTGAATTCCTTTATTCTTATGCAAGGTTGGTTTTATAAAGCAGAGTATGTGCTTTTTTAAGCCTACTGTAATTATTACTGATTTAAATAATCGAATGCATCAATGATTGTTCATTGCACCACTCCTTGATGCTGGATTAAATTTAGCCCAGCCCTCAGGGCGCAAACATCTCTGTAAGCCCTTCCTAGACCCACAAAAAGGGTATTGCTGATCCTCCAGCCCTCGCACACCCACACAATGCACTGCTGAGCTGCAGAGAGTGTTGAGAGGAACTGAAGCACTGTTTGCTGTGTGATAGATTAGCACGAACACAATTAAAATGGGTCATTCAACCAGGCACTGCCACTATGGGATTTTTATTGTTGGGTGGATCCTACTGGATTTGTGAAATGTATACGAGCCAGATTTAGCAGGGAATTAAGTTCTGCCTTTGATCATGTAGGATTTTATAAGTGCAATAATCTCGGAAAATGTGACTGAAATGTGTGGTAACACGCAGGTGATGAATGAAGATATTTTAGGGGATTTCTGACCTATTTTTATTCCAATCAATGTGTCATTACAGCTAAAGCTGAATAAAAGTTGTTCACATGCCTCCTCCCAGCTCCTAGTTCCCATCTTCCATCAGCTGACTTGTAATTGGCTAAGAAGCACGAGGCCATCATTTTCTGTGAAAGCCTTTAAAACGGCCGTAAAAAGGAGCTTAGGCCTGAATTATGGTGTTTCTCAAAACATCTGCTGTTGGATGGTTGCATCTTCCAATGGTACTTTGTCACATGACTTAGATGAACTTAAATGGAAAAGGGGCAGAATAGTAGCTCATTGATAAAGAATTCAAAATTTTATGAATTTAATCCAAAACTGCAACAAATCTGAATGTTGTCGCACAATACAAAACTAAGGTGAGAACATCTTTATATTTAAGAATCTTGACATAATACACAGGATCTTATATATTTTGCAGTTGCACATAAACCTTCCAGCAACCCCCAACCAATTGTTACAACATGACATATAATATTCAAAAACAGAAGATAAGGTAAAAAAAAAAACTGCTACTTTTTGGTAAAATGCATCTCTGTTCATATACAACCGCTACATAATCTGGTTCTGTTGCCCCCTTCTCACCATGACATTTTCTATGCTGCTTCAACCCCATGAAGTTTTATCCATCTTGACACTCGGCTCAGAATAGCTGTCTTTCACTGTCATCATTCGTCAAATAGACAAAAGCACTGTGATATGCTTGAAGTCCTTCTGACAACAAACGTGTTTATCTTCTGCAATATTTTCCATTCTAACCATCCTTTCATCACAAAACATATTGCGTAAATGTATGGAATGTTTTTATCTGTAATGAAAGGCAGAGCCTGTTTGATTTCTAATCAGAGGGAAAAGCTGAATTGGCAAATTATGAATAAGCATAAATTGCGTAATCTGTTAAATGAACCCTGCATTCATTTGATGGATCTACGTAGTTTCTTTACTAAATCAAAGTGCAAGAAAACAAGAGGAACATGACTTTTCCATGGCTAATGAAGTGTTGCTTTTGCCTAGTTTGGCAAGTTAGGTTTGCTTATTGAGAATTTAACATCAAAGTGCAGCCAGTAGATGAATAATTTATAGTTGCTTATTTACCAAAAGTTTTTAGAAGTAAGAAAAAAGCCATTGCCTATAATTCACAGGTGCTTAAAGTTGCAAGTATACCATGGAGTGTGGAGATCTGGCGTGGAATGTACAGAGGCAAGCAGAGGCGTATTGGTCTGGAGGACTGCTGACAGACTGACTGATGTAGTGTTCACTCCTTTGAGACGTGATGAATGACTTTCTTGGGTGCTTAGAGCTGCCAACTCCCTTCCACTGGGAGAAATTTTGGCTGCTAAAGAGCAGAATACAGATTCTGGTAGCCGAAAGCGGAAGAGTTGTAGTACTGAGCACGCTGACTTTCAACAGGGCTCAGGTTCCACTTACAGTAGGATGAGGTTATGAAACTCTCAGCCTAAAATAACATTGGAAAATCCTCCTATAAATTTCAAATCAAGAAGTGGAAAGAGCAAAAGGTTTCTAGTTTGTGTTTTCTGTTTTCACTGTATTGGGGTTACTCAAAGGACTTGAACGAGTCTCATATATTGTTGCAGATAACACTGGAAGTCCTTGCATCATAAAAACCTCGGACAGTTTTAAAATATGGATTGCCACTAAAAGGCTCTGAACCCTTTGGAAAGCTCTAAAAGTTTGAATGTTTGTTGTCAGTAATACTAGGAACAGATGACAAGTTTCAGTTGGATTATGTAATGGTCTTGCTAAAATAGTTTCAGTGAGTTCCCTTTAATTTATTTACCTGTTGTAGTTAGGCCTGTCGCAATGAGCAATAACTCAATTAATCGCACGATAAATTCAAATTAGGTTGATAAGTTGAAAGAGAAAACCACGAATAGCCTTTTAGTTAGAGGAAAGTCTTTTTTTTTGGCGCCTTCTTTCAGATGGCAACGCCTCGGGATGCCCTCAGAGCACCGCGCTGAACCTTGGGTTTGCCGTGAGTTTGTTTCTTTTACACTACATAAATTTTGGAAATGTCTGCAAACTTCTTAAGCAATTATTTTATAAAACCAGAGGAAGACTCATAAAGAATAAATTGCGCCATCTTGGGTAGAGGAGGTGGGTAGTGATTTTACAGCTTGAACAGCTGTTATGTGTTGTTTCTCATACTCAGGTCAGTTTGTAACTTTTTTTTTTTTACATTTGTAAATTTCATTGACTTCCATAGGCTTCGTCAGGGGAAGGGCTGGTGGTAATCATCATAATTTAAAATGGTCTCCAAACGATATGATCATTTATTGCTATTATTACTGAGACAATTTCTTGTTCAGCAAAATTTGTTATCATGACAGGCCTAGTTGTAGTTTTCTCAATTATACCAAAAGAATTGATTGGATCTTTTGAAGTGGTGTATTCTGGAAAAGATATGAGGAAATGATACATCACCTGTTGATAGCCGTATGGATGACGTCAGTGGATTTCTGCAACAATAGTTTCACTTATACACCCTTGTAATGTGTTTATTTTGATTTAATACAGTATATACCATGTAACACTTTACTTACTCCAGTATGACACTACTTGAGAGTAAATAATAATTGGAGAGACAGTCTCAGATGGATGTCATTAAACATTGTGACGTTAGTTTGATTAATAATCTGAACTGAAGTGCTTGCTGCTGGATATGTAGGTCAGACAAATTAGGTGTTTTTCACTTACTACTCACAACTTTAACAAAGTGTTTATTATCTAACCTAATAAACCTTGTCATGAATATATGTAAAACGAACATTGTGAAATTAAAAAAAGAATTTTAGTGCAAACTACATCCTATTTACAGTTATTTCAAATGCTGTGACTCAAAGTACTTTAATGAGATTTGTAACAGCAATCACAGTTAATTTGAGCACTGTTGGTGGCAGTAATCTCATTTTTTTTCCGTCTGAGTGTGTTTGTCATCTCAGAAAATGGTTTTTGGCTTCCTCCCTGAAGTCATTGTTGCCCGAGGCCTGTCTGTGGCTGGTGTCGAACCAGCGCATTAGGTCCCGTGTCAACCCACAGATGAATGGAGCGCGGCTGCTCAGCTGGCGCTCCGATAGCACTACAACTGCACAAGCAGCTCTTTCAACAGAAGAGACAGGCCAGCAGCGTGCAGGATAGATGGAGAGGCTGGATGTTGGGGGAGACTAATGCGGGACGTCGTCTGGTGACTGATGGGGCGACACCAGCAGACGAGTGTTTCAATTCCAGCCTCCTACTCTACATCTTCCCTTTGTTATAAATCAGGCAGAAGTACTAAAACTCTTCTGGTTTTCTACTTAAAGCACCCATTCTTTTTTAAAACCTTAATCTCTTAGTTTCGTCACAGTAGAAGTCTTTACTTTTGTGTGGTCAGCATAAGTAGGGAGTATTTATTCATTCTTGTCATGCCATAGCAGTGGAAGACACAAGGGCCTCCCATGATGCCAGGTCATAAATTGTGGCCTCTATTCCCTCTAGGTTCCCCTGTTTGGCCCTTATCCTCTTCCTCATCCTTATCCAAGCTACCCAGTGGGACCATTATAATGAGCATAATAGTATGTCTTTGCATTTGAGCCTACCTCCTCCTCATGGCTCTCTGAAATGGGGGGTAAACTCATAGGGGTCAAACCACGAGGAGCTGTAAGCTGACAAGAAAATGCTATAGGTGACAGATGAGAGGAGGAAAGAACTCATGAGGGAGGCCATGAGAAGAGAAGTAAGGAGAGGGGGGCGGGACACAAGGAGCACATTAAATATTTATGGCTATTCTCCCATGGCTAATGGGAATTACATCTGTTTTAATTATTGATGGCCTAACCGTCTGTCTTTACAAGCATCCCCTCTGGGGACTGAACTGTCTGACAGCTGTATTCCATTGTTGTTGTTTATGCATGATCTGAAAGCACATGTTGATTGGCTGACAGCGCTCCACTTGTAATATTTGGTAGAAGGTATAATCCCTACTTTTTTTCTCAAACCCAATTCATCAGGTAGAGAGTGTGTATAGAGCTGTGTGTGTTTGCATGTCTAAAACAGTGTAGAATTCATTTGATCATATTTACACACAGAAAACCTTCTGTCCTATCTTTGATTTGTATGTGGATTAAAAACACAGAAGAATAGAGGAAAGTCAGAGAGATCAGTATCAAATTGTAATGATGATCAGTTTGAACCATCTGATCTCCATAGTAACTGATGCGGCCTCGAATCTGAAGTGGTTTTGGACACTATGCAAGTCTAAAAGTGAGCCCTTGTTATTCATTTTTTCCATATTTTGTTTACTGCACAAAATCAGAAATCAGATTACCGTTGATTATTCGAATTTTGATTTTGGTTTAATAAACGAAAAACATTTTTTCTGTCTTTTTTGTTGTTGCAAACAAAAAAAACAAACTGCCTTTAATATACATTGACCTTGTTCTTCCTGCTTTCAACTTATGTGGAAAACAAAGTTCTTAAGATCCTCTTTCTGTTTGGGTTTTCATTGGTGAAATGTTGCCACTGGCAGGCGTTGCAAACTGGAAATAGCCCAGTATCTTGGAGGCTGAATCTTTCGTAAACCAATGCACCTGCACCAACAGGGACAAAAGTAAGTTATATTTTCCTGAAACAGAATGTCTTTATCTTTCAAGGGAACCAATTTCATGTGAGCTGAAACTTGGCTGGCTTGAGTTTCTTGTGTTTTTCTCTTGCCAGTCATCTCTTGAGTCTTGTTGCACTCAGATTTGTTGCCAACTGGCTCCCGGTCAACCTTGTTGTCAGGAGGTATTGATGAAGCAGATGGCAGAGAAAAAGCCTGAGGTGTCTTCAGGAAACAGGGGTCTTGGCTTTGCTGGAGTCAGAGGAATATTATCTTTCACTTAAGATAAACTTGCAGCTTGTGTATATGTTTGTCTTGCATTTGTGTGTCAAGATGCCAAGTATCTTCTCCATCACTTTTTCCTATACTGCCTCTATAGTCATATGTTGAAGTGAACTTGCTTTATATTCACCTAATGAGCTCTTTGATAGCTCTTTAAAAGAGCCCACATAGGTGATCAGGCCTTTTCAGTTGAAGCTCCTTGTTTGTCGAACCAGCTGCCCCTTCAACTCGTGTGAGACATATTTGTACTCATCTGCTGTTAACCGCTTTGAGATTTGACTTTTTTAGTTCCATTTATTGGTTTTAATGGTTTTGTTTGATCTTGTCATGCTTTTAATTGTTATTGCCTTTTGAACTATTGTTGTGATCGTTGCTTTTGTGTGCAGTAGTCCTCTAATTTCATACAGTTGGTCTCAAACTCCTGTTCATCAAAGCTCTCATGATCTGCATCATCATATGAATCACTACAGTTTGGCACATCCCTGTCCTCTTCAGACAGTCACTGCAGTAGAAGATGTAGTTACAACTGCTCCAGGCTCCACATCTTCCTCACCTTCTTCTCCTCTGCTGATTTTCTCATTCCTAAAACTTCTCTTACATTGTAGTTTGGCTTGGTTCCAGACTTGGTGGCCTTTGAGGTCCCAGTTTGTAGCCACTTAAGCATGTTTGGAAAAAAGAGGAAACAGTATTGCTGTGATCAGCTGGAGTAGTAGTAAAAATAAGAATAAATGATTTTTAATTTTCTATCATAGGTTTTAATCATGCTACTTAAAAAAATCTAATAAACCAACAGAATTGATCAGAAACAATCAGAAAAGTATTAGGAGTTATCACATACTTTTAAGAAATTATGCTGAAACAACAGAAAACACCAGAAACACAGGAAAACATCTGGAAATTTATAAAAATATGAAGAAACTAGCTTACCTCGCTGTAGCCAGATAATATCCTTAGGGCTTCCAGTGCCTAACCCAATCAAAATCCTGGATAGAACGCATTGCGGCAGCCAACCAATCACTGACAATCTCTGTTGCCCCACTGAAAAAAATGTCAGTCGGAGATGCCTGCCAGGACAGTGGGAGAAACACAGATAATCTGCAGGGATTTTCAATGTAAATAATGTAGTTGCTAGGTTTGAGAAGCACGTCGGTCAACATGTCCAACGATTTAAAGTTTTTTAATATGACAATTGTAATTTACGTCAGTAATGTCCGACAGTCCGACATGTTTCTGCAAACACTGCATTGGCTGCACCTGTCACTTCTTGGGTTTACTGACTTAGACAAGTTAATCAGAAACATAGAAAGACCCTAAATTTCAAAACCGATGTTCTGAGCTATCCAGTTAAATGTACAAATCTGCAGATTTATGGTAACGTGGTTATATTCCAAAAGATGTTGAACTCCTCTAGGTTCATTCTTTCTTCCAGATTTCCAGTCTGGCCTCAGTTGATTAATGAACCCCATTAAAACCTGTCTGCTGGACATGCTTTGTTGGAGGAGAAGGAGCAGACAAGTTGCGGGGATGAGCGAGGGCTCGTCTTCTCCTTTGATGGATTGTCTCCTTTGATGGATTGTCTCAGAAATGGTCCCTTCCACATGTGTCATGAGACATGTCGAGATGTACTGATGTACTACAGGGGGGGTGGGATTATTATAGAAAGAAAGAACCAATAGGGTTGATCATACATGACATGCAGCAGCTCTTTGTACTCAAGAAGTTCAGATGAATTGAAAGAAAAAAAATTTAAACTGCAGACACAAAATGACAGTGGGTTAATTCAGCAAGACATAAAATGAAACACTAATAGGGTGATGAGTGGACCTAAATGAAGAGAAGTGGTCCAACGCTTTACATTGAGGTTTTATCTTCCTAACAGTGCCTTATCTTCGTCATTAGAGCATGTCCCATGGTTAATTATTGATCAGCTATGCAGAGATAAGTTCCCCACTAAAGGCCACATGCTGGGCTGTGAGATACCAACACCTCGCCCTGCTGGGAGCTAACACACATACACAGATAAGAACCGCTAATCATTGTTTATTCTCTAACCTGTCTGTATTAGTGCCATTATTAATGTAAATTTAACATGCTGACTGAGCTTCCCTCAATGCTTTTTAGTTTAATAGAATGCTGAGTCCTTGGGGCCGTGCTGTTTATTACTCACAAGTAGCTGCTGAGGATGTTGACATACAGTAATGGAAATATTACTATAAAATGACCGAGTTTTTTTTGTCAACACTGCTGCGCTGTGATGTGTGGAAAAGAACTTCCAGTCTGAGGGCGTTTTATATTTTTCCTTCTTCTCTCACTTATTTTTTTACTACTTTTCTTTTTGTCAACCTTGTGTTCTCTTTAATGGAATTATAGATTAGCTACCATATAGCTGCCGTCTGTCAGTTGCCTGTGTTCAGGGAATTATCTCCAAATTTGCTTTTATGCTGGAGCATTCTTGACGTTGCTAACATAAAATGATGAAAGGGCTTGTTTGTACTGTGTTTTATGTTATTTGTTCATACATTTTTTAAATGGCATGTAGACAGTGGTTACAGCTAACCAAAAGAATCTTAACGCAAAATCGCTAAACAGGTTAAAATATTAGAGGCAGCTAACGCTAATCGCTAAGATGACAAACGGTTTTTTATTGTTTTTTTTTTATCATTATATTAAGCGTCTGTGTAATTGTGTTGATTATTTTTTTGTGTTGTAAAGAATCAATAAATGTGTTTTTCCGGCATGAATGTTCTGGAGAGATTAGCATTATGCTAGCGGATTTCTTTAAGCGTAACTTGTGCCCACCGCTGCATTTAAAGGAAGGAATGTTTAAAACCTGACCACAGCTGTACTGCACATTTTAATTAGGATTTGCCAACTATGTATTTATTAGTTGTCATGATTCAAGTTAATGCAGCACATTCTGAAAATAATTCGAGTCATTATCGATTATGGAACCAGCCTTGGATTTTCATCAATCTGTTTATCACACATTGTCAGTTTTAGACATGCCTGCAGTGGTGTTTGTACCAATTAATAAGATGCAAACAATGCACCCAATACTTGGCAGAATCTTTTACTACAATAACTATTTTTTGTTGAGAAAAACATGCTTAATATTTGTAACCAAATCAGTCCAGTTACACCTCTCTAGTCAGTAGATTGTGTAGTTCTCAAGACCCTTTTTTGTTCAAGGTGTATCGTTTTCATTTTGACTTACCCAAATCTCAAAAAATGCTGCACACATAGTAAAACCATAAAGAATTCTGTCCTCACAAAAGGAAACAAAGGGAGCAATTGTCTAGTAAGTTGTGAAATAATTGAGTGTGCAGGCATTGATTTTCTTGTCTCTCTCCTTTTGCAGGTAAGTGGATGTGTTTTGCCGCGAGGGGTCCGAGGGGCTATGGGGGGGTAAGTGTGGAATCATTCTGAACATGGAGTCATTTTTCAACACGGCACACAGTCTCACTCCTCTTTACATCCACACATGATGAGAGAACTGCTACTTCCCCAGAATCCATACTCTTTGTGTTGAACCCCAATTTTTAAACAAGTCGATGCAACTTTTACGTCTCAGTAAGTCTTTCTAGTTCAATTTAAAATAAAATTAAAGCTATAGTTTTGAATCAATGAAAGTCTCTCTTTCTAAAGTCAGTACCAGGGTTTGAGACATGAAACGTCTAATAATCCCTTCAAACAAATTCATTTTCCAAAAGTTTGTCAAATTGCCGACATGTCAATCACAGCCTTTTATTGGCATATATTTAAACTTCTCTGGCACGAGCGTTCGTCATAAATCATCCAATAAATCTTGATGTCACGTTAAAAAAAAAATAATTAGCTTCTGGTTGTTTTGAACTAGTAATCTCTGGCATATTGAATGTTTTATGATGAAGGTCAGGATGTTTGCTTCAGGGATGCTATGTGGTTTTTAAGAAAATCAAGAATGGCACTAATTAGCGAGCACCTCATTGCGGTTTGAACTTGAACGCAGGAGAGAGTACAGTTTCCTTTTTTTTTTTTAGTTTTTGACCTTTTTTAATTGATTTCTTTTCCTTTTTGCATGGGTGTCATAAATATCAAGTTGTAGAGGAAAACTGTTAACCTTCATGTAAAATGATTTACTTATTGCAATCTACTGATAAGTATCAATCAAGTGCAGAAAATGCACATCTGTTCATTTAATTCAGCTCTATTACTGATAAATCTTTAACTTTGTCTTATAAACTATTTGCAGTCATCAGCTGAAGTTGAGTTGGGATATGATGGGTAAATGTTTTGCTTTGCAGAATCTTAAGCAAAAGCATCTTACTGTGGTTTTTTACGCAACATTTGCCTAGAGAGATCCCTTGTCACTTATGTTCACACACTAATCTTGTTTGTGGCAAACATACACACTTCACACATGCCCTGTTCTCAGTGGAGTAGATTAGAATTTGGCCGGTAGGCGACGTACAGAACAAAAACACTTCACTCAGAGGCCACGTGTCCCACTCTCCCCATGAAACAGAACAACCTGTTAGAAGTTTATCCAAAACTTCTGCTCTTCTAATCTTAACTAGATTAGATATTGCTTAAAATTCTGTTTTAACAAATACATCTTCAGTACAGTATACAGGAACATTTGCGGAAGGACATTGTGTCTTGAAGCTTATATCTCAGTGGGAGAAAAGCTGTGCTGCAAATTAGTGTGTTTTGTGCAGAATCTGTCGTGGGGGAGTAAAAAAAAAAGGTTAATTAGGATTCATTTAGCACACAAAGCCTCTTGTTTGACGATAAATCCCCGGAATCTCAAAGCGTGGCAGAGGGAAGCGTATGTCAGAGTGTGTGTATGATACACACACTGATGGCCCGCAGCTGACATGACGGTTTGTTAAGCCTCTTAAGCCGACCTTTTTTACCAAAACTGTATTGTGGTTGACATTATCTAGACAGGAAGCTGCACAAAACCACAATCAGCGCTGACATGACAACCGCCCCTCCTGCAGGAGAAGCATGGGTTTGGATTGCAAATCTAAAAAAGCTAGTATTCATTTAAATAATCAAATTAGGCTGTGATTGTTTCATTATTGGTCATTAAATGAACCTAAATGTGGTTTTATTTTTAAAGGTAATATTTAGCTGTTGCTCCTCATTCTCTTCTATTTGTTTTTATCTTACTTATTTGCAATAAATGATCATGTTTACATTCACAGGCTTAGGTCAGTAGTACAACCACATATTTTAATCAAAGATATCTGTAATTTACTGGAATTTCTAGGATTTTAAATTGAAGTAGAGGTGTACAATATGGCAAACAAATCATATCATGGTTCTTTTCATAATTTTATAACAATTTGTCTCATAGATTTTAAACTATTGTTGTTAAACATATCTCTAATAGAATATTTAGTAGCATTTAGTCCAAATGTAATTTCTGTACAAACATTTTGTGGAATTTTACCAACTTATGTTAAGTCCAGTGGGCATTTAGGACCTAATTATCCTTTTTTCCAGCAATCAATAAAAGTTGAATTTGAACAGAATCAGGACAAGGTCCTGTTGGTGTCATTGTGCCATGATTTTCAGCTCTCACTGGAGCAGTTTGTAGTCGATTGTGCAGCTGGGATGAGGATCAGCACCTCCAAATTTGAGTCTATGATCCTTCGTTGGAAAAGGGTGGATTACTTTTTCCATGTTGGGGATGAGGTATCTTGGGGTTTTGTTCACTTCAGTACACCAACAGATCAATTTAAACAAATATGCCAAAACAAATCTTAAAAATCTCTACTTTGGACATTTTTAAAAATCTATTTTTTCATTGAAAACAATGTTTGTATGGATAAAAAGTACAAAAGCAGCAGAAAATGGCCATTTGTTTGGGAATTGTACTTTGGACAGCACTCATTGTTTTCCAAAGTTTTGCATCCTTGTCCAATCTTTGCAATGGTTGTCAAATCAGGTTGTTGTTTTGTTTCCCCCCACCCCCCACCACCACCCCACCGCCCACAGGCCTGCAGCCAATAGATGCTGTCTGGTTAGTAAACTTGTCAACTGTATCTAATCTATTCTCAAATTGTTCCTTACAGTTTGTAACACAGACCATGTGCCACCATTCATGGACAAACAAGCGTGTAACATAATTTACATGCAGCAGCAAACACACTTGTGATCATCCTCAAAGAAAATGCATTGTAGAAAAAAACTAATGTGATGTGACTAAAGTGAAACAATCACAACAATCTTACTGAAATTTGCATATCTTACACCTGTCCAAACTGGCAGAAGCGAGAGGATCAAATGAGATACACCCATATTGGAATGTAAATATTAAGTAACGGAGGTCTTTTTTTAGATGAAGAGGACGACAGAGAAAGAGGAGTTTGTGCCACGATGAGAATCTTGCAGATAAACATCCTTTGTTATGGTAATAAGATGACGCGGTGGATGACAGCCATTGGCTGCGGCGATGAAGAGCGCTCTCGAGGAGCCAATTGCTTTTATCAGTAGCTGGCAGCTGGTAGACCCATAAAGAAATGGAAGCCTACAAGAGCCACTGGGCCCTGAAACACGTTTTATGTGGGGCTCGTTTTGCCAGCTCGAGTGAAAGAAAAGAGAGCTGCGGTTGTCTGCAGAATGGCTTCAAGAGCACCACTGAATTTCCTGAGGAGAAATGGAAGTCATTATTAGTACCTCATTCATAGCAGGGGCATCAGTTTTAGGGAGTTATTTTTGGCCTGATCCATGAGGGGTCAGGCTTTAATGCTGCATTTGATGTGTTTCTCGGAAAAAAACAATCTTTTACCATGTTTAATGCATATTTTAATGAAGTGTGAATTGGCAAATCTTTTGAGGGTTTGGTGGATCATATTTGTGACTGTTTGTGGATTCTCGATGTTTTACTTCACTGTAATTTTTTTTTCTTTGTCAGCTTTTTGTCCTGTTACTTTGAAACCTCTGCCAAACAAGGCCAACCTGTGGCATAGGCAGTGTAGGCAAATGCTAAGGGTGCCGTCCATCTAGGGGGGATAAAAATATTGTATAACTTTTTATCAGAGTGTAGTTGATTTAGTCTAGAATAATCACTGATTTCAGGTTTATGAATGTAACTTGTTCTGTGGGTTTCTCAGTCTGCTTTATTACTATATGAGGTGTTCTAAGGTGCAGAGAATATTTCATGATAAAAGTATCATATAATGTGGTCAAGACTGACTACTGGTTCTCAGTGTGTAAATGGGAAAACAAAATAAAGATAATGGAAATGTCGATTATGATCTGACTTTCAGTGTTCTACTGTCCTAAAATACTGATAAATAATTCCAAGAATTTAGTCTTCAAAAGGCTGAAAAATGCATTGTTTTGAGGCAATCTTTTACAAAGTTTTCAGAGGAAGTATATCCCCTAGAACTGCTTCACTCCACAACTGTTCGTTAACATGAACAGGTGTTTGTTTATGTTGTCAGCAGATGTTGGCAGGTATGAGGTAGACTTTTGGTATTCTCTTTCAAATGAATTATATTGTTAGTTATTTTAACTTGACAACCTGGTTTCTAAAGATAAAAAAATATCAAAAACAAAACTATTTTCTATGTTCTGAAATCTAATTTCATTGTGCCCTGTACAATGACAATAAATATCTTAGCTTAGCTTAGCTTAGCTTAGCTTAGCTTAGCTTATTTAATTTGGTATATGAATGTTTGTAAATTGGAAGTGAGATTTAGGAAATTGCACAAAGGGTGCCACCTGAAATTTTTCCTGGGGCACCAAATTTTCTAGGGCCAGCCCTGCTGCCAAACAAAGCCCTTTTTAAACAAACTTTTTTCTATTTTTACCAAACAAACAAACAAAAAAGAACATTTATTAATATCTTTTCTGTGTGAAACAAAAGTATGTTTTTCATGTGCTCTTTTTGTTGAGTGCAAATCAGTTTGATGCCACTTCCTGTTTGTGAAATCACCAACAATACACCTCAATCACAATTTTCTGGAACTACATCAGTGGTGGGTGTGTTCCTGATTCGGAATAAGTCCAACGTTGCTGATAACTTCTGCAATCAACCGCTGTTCCTGGCAATCACAGATCCCAAAGTCTGATCGATAGGAGAACGGAGGCAGCAGGCTGCCGTCCAGCCCAGCCTGGCCCGGATAGCTGCTATTAAAAGTCCCTTTAACCACTAAAACCAGAGCCACATACTATCTCTCTGTGGTTTCTTCCTTCCATTCTCCACTGATGAATGACTAATAGAGCCATGATTATAAGCCACAAATTGAAGTTTGTTTATTCCTCAGGAGGGGTTCAGGGCTTGGGTGGGTGTTTGTAATCAATCACAGAGGTTCACTGGAGTTTTCCCATGAATTTTAAAGTGGCTTTTATTTTTATTTTTTTTGGTGCCATCTCACTTGCATTCTGAGATTATAAAGAAAGCCGTTGCTTACCACAGTTTTGCAGCAGCAGCAGCCATATTCATTGTAATCTTTAACATATGAGCGGTCTTTAGGGTCAGTACAGTACCCCAACCAGGGGTACGCGAGCATATTACAGGGGGTACGTAGAAAAGTTTCCCAGGTGTGTAAAAAAATAAATAAAAATAGGACTGAGATATGTAGGGCCCTATGATTTGCACAATGCAGAAATTGCAGACAGAATCGTGGAATAACACAAAATAGAATCCTGTATAAAATGTGGAATCTCATGGAATTTGCTCATTTAGGGTATTTGATGTATTTTGGACGCTGCTGTTTTCTGCACCTGCCATTACATTATTTATTTAATTACTTATTCAATTTCAATGCAACATATTTATCTTTGTTTAATTTGAGTTGAAAAGAATAAAATGCCTGAGAATTAAACATTCTAGGGGGTTAAATAATTTTCATTTAATAATCAGCTGTACATTATAGTTTTGGAGAATCATCATTAGGTTTGACAGAGGGGGTACTAGTGGTATGACAACATGGCTCAGGGGGTACACAAGTCTAAAAAGGTTGGGAACCACTGCACTACAGGTCCCACTGTACTCGTATGCTGAGCAGGAAACACGGGGTCACATGGTTGTTAGATATTAATTTTTGCACACGCCTTTCGTAGCCCCTGAGACACACCATGCTGAGCTCCTGGTAAACCCCTCCCACTGCAGTATACGTCACTGTTGGTATCTGCACTCCGGGAAATAAACAAAACGAACACCATTACTTTGACCACAAATCTGTCCTGGTTCAAGCTCCACAGGTTTCTGCAGATGGATTCCTTCGTGCACACCACCTATTTTATCTCCATTCATGAGTTTTTGACTATAAATGTCTCCTTCTGGGTACAACAGTCAGATTCTCGAAGTGAGTAGTTGAAGCAAGATACAGCATCCAACAAGAAGGGGTGGAAGATTTAAAGCTGTGAACAAAATGGTGCAATTTGCATGTGGAGGTCTTAAGATCCTCTTATTCTTAGAGTCAATGTTGTAGCCATTTTGGTCAAACCTAAAAAAAAGGACACTAAACTGTGATCTTATTCAATATTTTCTGATGTGTTGAAGATGACTCTTAGCTACTTCTAGGGTTGCACCGATTGTAGTCCAGCCTATTACCATCTTCAAAAAGGGGAAGGTGGCTAATTTTCAGACCTTTGCAGAGATAGATAAGATTAATGGAGAAGATAAGTTTCTCATGTAAGCATCGACCGATCACTGATCACCCAAAATTAAGGAAATCGGGGCAGATGGATTGACCAGTCGATTTATTGGTGCACCTCTCGCTACTACCACATCAAAATCAGCTTAATATCTATAAAACTGACTGAGTAATATACATTTTGTGTAAGGTAAGGTCATTTCGCTGCAGCCATATTGAATTGGGTTTTGATTGAGTTTGATGAACTGTAGATGAAAATCCAATGATTGCTTTCTAGAAGTTTAGTTAAAATTCATTCATTGGTTCATGACAATTTTTGCCAACTGACCGACAGGGTTGATGCCAATAAGCTAATGCTAAATCTTTAAGCAAAAATACTGTGCATTATGTAGAGGAACCTTTTGATCTTTGGCTGTCCAATGCAGAGCTGGCGTGTCTTTTCATCTTAGAACCCAAATTAAAGCAGTAAAAATGTTTGCTGCTGTATTGTGCATGAAATAAATTCTTAAATAAAAGTACCCTGGTGCATCTCAGTAATCCAGGTAGAAAATGCAAAAAGAAAAAAATAAGTAGGTCCTTAAATACAAGCTTTTGTTTTTTATTTAAGTTGCTCTGAATGTCAACTTGAACTCCATGTTTTCTCTTTGGTCTTTGTTTTGGCTGTTGTCGCGTACTGAACCCTGAAGGGTGGATAAACTGAGGCAATTTGTAGAACTGCTGTCCGCCCCCTGGGACCACAGTCTGGTTTTCAATCCTACACTGTCCATCCAGCAGTTTTATAAATGATAAATTCAACATACCTGATATGACAGATTTTATTTGTCGGTCCAGACTTTCTGTAATCCTTTGTTTCATTTCTTTGTTGGAAAAACATTTGTACAGTTTAAGCAAAGGCTACACACGACATTCCTCTAACACCTAAATGAATACTATACATCTCATTACAAAGGAGATTTAGCTCGAATTTAGTAGCGGGACTTAGATTAAAGCTTAGAGCCTAATCCCTCTCCAGCCCAAAGCAGAGCCCTATTGATGGATGGTTCTCTCTTGAGAGGTAGAGGGGATCAATAGGCAAACGGCATCATTGATCCTGACTGCTTTGAAGTCATGTCTCTCCCAGCAGCGATCTCCATCTCTCAGATCCCTGCTGTCCCGTGCCGCCTCGTCTGGTTAATGGTTGTCATAAAACAGCAAGCCTGTTTGCAGAAAATGTGGCGGCACACGGGGAGACAGAAGCCAATTTTACCGACTATAAAATCTGTTTTATATTTTGTTTTATGCTTGTATCAGCGTGGATTTATTGTGGATTTAAATCTCTTTTTAAAGATCTATTAAGAAGGAAGTGATGCAGTAATTGATAACACGCTGACCTGTACTGATAGTTCATCTCTATGATTTATATATTTTTAAAAAAGTGGTACGAGATGCGTCTCAGTGATGAAATATGAAGTTCTAATATGTTGCATTTTGCATTAACATGTCCCAGATGTGCCCGCAGGGCTCTCCGAAACATTTTACCAGTGACTTCATCACAGTGGTTTAGACAAAAAGTGGTCCTTTGGATGAACAGACAACCATGTTATTATGTGGTTCTCTGCAGGACTTTGCCGTCTCTCTTAAAACCATTTGTAACACAGGAGAGAATCAATTTACTTGAGGTGTGGAAATCCAAATTTTTCCGGCCCTGAAAACAGATAATGATCTTTTTTTTTTCTTTTGTTTGTTTCCTTAAAACCCTATTTTTCTCTAGATTTTATTTTATTTTTTCTCTGGAAAAGCCTCTTTTTCCCCTCTGTCTTCCACAATGTGCTGACAGAAGCAGTTATCACAGCTTCCAATAATGTGAGGGTTCCCTCTGGTGAGCACAATGAAGGGCTTTGGGAAGTCTTGTCAAATCCATTTATTTTACAACAAAAGGGTAGAAACAGTCTGATTTTTCATTTTCCGGTTAAACACAGAGGAATTGATCATTTAATTGATTCTCCAATGCCAAAAGAGTGAAGGAAAAAAGCTATTTTTTCCCATCCACTGTTTTAAAATAAGTTAGTTTAATTTCTAAATTACAATTACAATTTTCTAATTCTTAATGTAATGAAAACTATTAAAGATTTACTGAGTGTATCTTTTTTTAATGACAATGATTTTTAGGAAACCGTGTCTATGAATAAAGTAGCTATAATTTTTTATAACGCAGTGGTTTTGTTTATTAATAATAACAATAAAAATAGTTCATTCACTTTTGAGTTGTTAAAAGTTATGTGCTCCCTGTATTATGCTGTATGTCTCAGGAATATCAAATAACTGAAGTACGTTTTTGTTCTGTTGTGTATTTGTTGTCACTGTACACGCTGACAGCACAAGAAGGCAAACTAGCTGTGAGCTTAGCTCATTAGTTCAGTTCTGAGCTGAGCCCTGTCAGGCTCATTTTACCAGGGTGAGATGCTGATTCCTTTTAAGTCAGAGAAATAAGCGGAAAGTTTGAGAGAAACTTTTTCTGTGACTTGGTGGGTTTCTGAAACAGTGAGCAGCTGACATCTGTTACCTTTCCAGAAACTAGTCACGACATTGTTTTGTATGTTTGGCTACGTTCACACTGCAGGAAAATGTGACTCATATCGGATTTTTTAATGACAATCTGAAGGTGACAAATCAGATTTTTTTTCAAATTTGACCCAGGTCTTTTTAATATGTGGAACTGAATCGGATGCAAATCTGATGTTTTTCAAAGAAACCACAGTCTGAACTAGGGGATAGTTATCGACCCGATATCAGGAAATTATGAGGTCATACTTATCAGGCCGATGTCATAACAAACAGAACAGATATGTGTTCATGTTTGCCAGCGCGGCAGTGAGTATGCGTGTTTATTTTTATCCTTTTTGGTCGAGCCTCTTCCCGTCCGGCACGACTCGCACAACGTTCAAGTGGCGTCGTAAAAACAACTTTCTCACTAGAAAAATAATTAGAATGCTCCATGCTGGAAAACAACCAGTCATTTTAATAATTCGTAATATTATTTTACCAATTAACCATGTACAGTATGCTGCACACAAAATTTGAGAACATGTAATATCCGTTACCTCCTGAACGCAGCACAAAGTCCGTCTGCTAAAATGCTAAAAACAACAAGCT
>JARVGW010000086.1:12275830-12286288 GCA_031762495.1 Anablepsoides rubrolineatus | reverse complement strand
TGTGTGTGTGTGTGTGTGTGTGTGTGTGTGTGTGTGTGTGTGTGTGTGTGTGTGTGTGTGTGTGTGTGTGTGTTTCCATGTTTGAAGGAAGCCGGTGTTCGCAGCTGAAAGTGCCGCAGCCTGGCTCGGGTCACAGAGCAGCGCAGATACAGTCTGACAGCCCCTGAGCGTTTCTTTTTTTTTTTTTTCTTTTCTCCAGGCCGGCGCCTCGGCTTTGATGTGTCATTGTTACAGACTGAACATGACGAGCCTCGTCTTCCTCCACCTCATCTCAAACCGCTCCTCTTGATCGCAAATCCTCGTGCTAGGAATGAATGCAGGGGGGGGGGGGTAATGATAGAGCTGCTGCTGTTGAAAAAAGAGGCGATGACGGAAGTCGTCTGTATGTGGTCTCCAGCTGTCACAGTGGTATTCAAAACAGTATTACCTGTCTTTTTTTTTGAAGAATGAAAAACATTATTCATGTGCAAAACAAAGAATCTCAACTATGTCACATTTTAAGAAAAAAGTCTTCCCTTTTGTGAAATTAAAATGTTTTAGAGTTTAGATCAACACAAACATGTGTATCGTAAAGAAACAACAGATGAAGCTGTTCTATTTTTTTTTTTTTTTTTTTTTTCAAATCTAATTCCAAAGAGAGAAAATCTTGGATAACCTCACGCTGTCTCATGCTAGCTTACTTCTCCTGTTGATGTGAGCCTTTGACTGGTCATCACATCTGGGTCCAGTCGATCATGCCCTAGGTTACCTGTTGGACCACTTTGAACTTGATTGACTCCAAAAGGTGTAGACACACATCTAAAGATTCCTTTTTGGGAATGCTTTTTGCTAACAGAGTTGACTCCAAAGATAACAAAGTTTAAAGCAAATATATCTTACACTGTGTATCTGGGGTGGCCACCTTAAATTAAGTTGGCTCCGAACGTTAATCAGTTAATGAGATATTTTGCTAACAAAGACAAGTCAAATGCATACAGACACAGGCAAACACATAATCACCCACTGCCAAATAAACCAACATTTGTGCAACATTTTTTGTCATAGTTGACACATTTTCATGCGTGCACACAATCAAACTACACAGATTGTTAATTTAAAGCATCCTGACACAAAAGCACACCTCATTGCCCCTGCAACACACATCCATCACTGTCAAAACAGAGCGAATGTGAGATGCTGATGGATGCTTGGATGTTTCGACAGAGCGCATGAAGAGGGATAGTCATGTATCTTGTGTTGCTGGAGAGGTTTGCTGCAGTCTTGCCTCTGGTGATACCTCTAACCTGAAGGTTAATCGTCAGAGTCAGACAGCGTAAAAAAACATGTTGTACTTTATGACAACTGCAAAAAAAGAAGGTTTTTTTTATGTACAATGGCACCCAAACACACTATAAAAGTTTAGAAAAGCAAAATGTGAGAGCCTTATATATATCCAACATGGCAAACACTGTATAAATCATTGGATTATTTTAATCTAGTCTTATCCTCAGGCTAAATCTGGACCTGTTTCTGTTAATGCAACAAATGTATAAATAAACTAAGGCCAGAGAGGTTTTTCTTTAATTTGCTGACAGCCTTATTTAAAATTATTTGCTACATAAATCAGGTGTTTAGCTCCTTGTAGGTCTCTTTATAATCACTGTTTTTCTGAAGTGGCAGGTGAGTCAGTCAGTCACTGGCTGATTACATCAAAACAAGAGTTACCCACCAATGGAAAAGGCTGGGTCTTTTCTGAAATGCCTAAATGTATACTTTAACATTTACATTTAACTTTAACATTTAGATTTACGCATTTAGATTTAGAATTTAACATTCAGCAAATACAGAAAGCAAAGTATTTAAACATAGTTTTTGTGAAATATTCTGTCATCTTCTTTGTAATTCTAAAATAAATATTAATTTTACTTTAATTGAAATGCGTAATAGTTTGACACAAACTTTTAAAAACTGGTATTTTGAAGCTGGTATTGGCCTCTGCCTAGCTCTGAGTGTTCAAAATAAATGGTTAAATCACTGTTCTGGAGTATATTTCCACCTATACTGTGATAATGTCATGCAAATGACAATAGGAGGGGTAGTCTAGAGCAGTGGTTCCCAAACTTTTCAGCTTTTGACCCGTATAATACCAGCAGCAGAGACCCCCATTGTTTTCCCATCAAATAAACAAGAGCATAGTAACATTATTTATTACACTATTTTTGTCCATTTTATGTACACTAATCTTATTATTTTGTAACAACAAAGGCAAAAATAATTTCTTAGTGGTCATTTTTGAGTGTCATTAATTCAGAAAATATTTTCAGGACCCTGCCTTGATGTTTCAGGACCCCACTGTGGGTCCCGACCCCAACTTTGGGAACCACTGGTCTAGAGGGCTGGAATAACAAGACTCAGAAATTGGCCACCAAAAGTTGTCTGTCTGGTATAAGGAGTGGAAATAAGGTCTGTGGTTCTGGTGTAGGATGTAAGAGTGAATGAGGTCATGGAAGAGCATGACCATGGAGTGGTTTGCTGGTCTGAAGTTTTGTATTTACTTCAAAACCTAACTGGAAGGCTGAGAGGCTGAATGGTAGTTGGACTGATGTATCACCAAGGTTTGCTGCAGGTGAAAACCCTGGCAACTGAGTTTTACTCTTACTGGAGCCCTTCCAGATCCTTACAGGGTTCTCTAAACAAGTGTCCATTGCTTTAGTCCAGATGGGAGGTTATAAAAGCTAATGTTAATATTTCTACCACAGAGTTTGAGAGTGATGGCCAGAGTCTGAGATGTTTTTCTTTTTAGAAGAAAGATGTGCGAATCAAAGGAGACAGTTGAGCATGCAGTGGTGCCAAGATTGCAGAACGTAAAAGGCATCAATTCTAACAGATACTTAACATGTTGATAAAATATAAGGAGGAAAAAAAGGGCTTAGTTTATATCAAAGATAACCAAAGTCCCAAACAAACTGCACCAAAAACCAAAAATGTGAGCTGTGGACATTTGTTCATGAAAACAATTCTTATTTACGCTGTTTGTCTGAGGGGCAGAGGTGTGAAGGTCACTCTGACAGCGTGCACCCCCCCAGATCTGGAAAACACAAGACGTAGTTCTCGCCAGCATCGCCCACATCGTCCCCCTGCAGGTGCCAGCCAGCGACGGGTGTGACCTCACACAAAGCCACAGTCGCACGCCGCTCTTTCCCCTACCTTTACAGGAGCGCCGCCTCTGTCGGCGCCGCCATATGTTTCACGGCCGACTGTCATACATGGAGGGCAAAGGTGAGAGCTGCCCAACGGTGTCATTCTGGCAGCGTGCTCCACCCCATCAGGGAACCAGACAGGCTGCGGTACGGATCCTAGTGTGCCATTGGGCGTGTTTTTGACAGTAGCTTGTTTAATATGTGGAAAATGTAGATTCACAGCATGAGGATTTGGTTCTTTACACCTCAACTGTCTTGTAAAGAATCCATTTCACCTATTTATTGTTTTGAAATTAGTATTTTTTCTTTTATTACTTTTTTTTAATCAAAAAATGTATCTTACTAAGTCTTTTTTAATATTCTTCCTCGTCACTGCTTGTACCAGTGATTAACCAGGTTCACACACTTATAAAGAGCATAATGCTGTAAACAGACATCAGAGAAATGTTTCCTGCTGATTTCACCTTTTTTTCAAAGCTTCACCTTCCTGCTTCCTGTCCAGGGCAGACAATAAAAAAAATGTACACCGGTGTCCTGTGGAGAGAAAACAGAAAAGTGCTGCGAAATCCCGAAAAGATGGAGGCATTTGCTGTTAGGTTGTCGACACATAACACATTATTTATATGCTGTTGGAAGGATTTTTGTTCAAGTTTTTGACACTAGCTTTTATTGTCCATTGTTTTTATCTGTTAGCAAAGGTTTCCCTTGAACCACTTGACAAATGATATTGAAACTTTCAGGAAGTAATTATTATTAATTGTTATTTACAAATGGATATTTGTTGTGTGTGTAAAATAGTTGGTTTTGATTTCCTAATCAACGTATGGAGTGATATTAAACATTAAGAGTACATCTCAAAAGCTTACACATCACTATGACCTCCAAGTAAAATTAGACACACACACACACACACACACACACACACACACGCACACACGCACACACACACACACACACACACACACACCTGTTTATTCTAAAGCCACACTTCACACAAGTGCCTTTACCAAAATACCACCCCATGCATTTAAATAGGAATATTATAATGCCAGAGTGTCAAATTGTGTGTGTATGCACGTATGTGTGTGTGTGTGTGTGTGTGTGAGAGAGAACTTCTCTGTCACAGTGACTTTTAAAAAACGAGGAGGTGTTCGGGCCATAAAGCTCAGCTCCACCGCTGACAGGTTTGAGAGTTCTGGTGGAGAGGCAAGCCTGAACAGTTGACCTTGTGGCTTGATCTCTATGTTAATGCCTGACAATTTATTACCAACCAGTCGGGGGCCCTCGGGGGCGCTCCGTCTCTGACAGGAATTTATGTCGGTTTAAGTGGGATGACAGAATAAAAATAGTGATACATTTATTGTTCTCTGTTCTCTCCCTGTTTGGTGGAGAAACGGCAATTTTCTGCCGTTTCTCCACCACTCTGCGAGTGAGGCAGAGTTTTAGAAAGGACTCGGGGAGAAATTTGTGTGGGAGGTTTACTTTAGGTGTGTCTGATGAAGAGAGAGATATGTGGGGGTGGATGGTTGGAGTTTTGTCAGACAGGCAGGATGATCTGTAAAGCAGCGGTTTCAACATGTCTTTATGAGGCTTTGATTTAAGGAATGTCAAACTGTCGTGGGACATAACACAGACTGTTCATTTCTAATGAGGATGCAGTGTTCTGAAAAATCCTTTGAGGTAATTCTCATCCAGGTATTGCTTCAGGTATATCACATTTGACTGTTTTGTCAAGAGTAACAATTAAACACAGAAGACTTTAGTGTTAGTTTTAAATAAGCAAATGGACATGGTGAAATAGTGACTTTCAATGAAATCAGTGGGTTTTACAACCTTACCAAAGTATTTCTCTAAACCAGTGGTGGGCACAGCGAACCAAAAAGTTAGGTTCACTAATCACTAAAAGAAGATTCTTGGCTAACGCTAATCCGCTAAAGAGATTACAAAACTAGTGGATACCAAGCCTGTTGTTGGTTTTCTTGGTTTTATTTGAAGGTGTGAGGGATTATTTGTGGCAAATCAGCCAATCTAAAACAAAGTTATAACTCTATCTAACTTGTGATACTTCCAGACAAAAAGCAATTCTTTGAGTTGTTATAAATAAAAAAAACTGAAGTTAGTCAAACAACAAATACTATACATATTCAGTATTTGTATTAATTATGTCAATATTATTAAATGTTATTTTATTTCTTTTAGATGCTCTTAGTTGGAAGTTTGACTGCTAAAGATGCTACATTCTACACACACGTCTAGCACTGCTTGTAAATAAAAATAAAAAATCCTTTTAGTTTTGGTCAAAGCTTTAAAGAGCCACTGCAGAGGAACCTAATAACTGCATGTGGCCCTAGAGCCACAGACCCCTGGTCTTCTGTATATCCATAGCTGCTAAATATGTACAAAGTGTGTTTCACAGAAACTAACAAAACATTAGTATTTTTATCTTCTAGGAATAAAGCTAGATTAAAGATTCATGGAATGGTTCTGCACATGCTTTATACGTGACCACAAACACTCCGTGTTGCTCGCTGGCTGGAATCTGTTGGTTTTGTGGCCTTCAAACCACTTTTGTGTTTGTTACACAGTCAGGGCAGAAAAAGGCTCACTGATATCGAAAAAATAATTTACTCTATTTATTTTTAAAAGATATTAAACCAGAATTAGACATATGAATCCATCCAACTTATTTATTTATTTTTTTAATACCTGGCTTTTGTCATGCTCAGGGTCACGGTTGGTTGGAGTCTTTCCAAACTGTCCCTGAACAAGTCATCAGTCACACAAAAACACATATTTTAGAATACATTTGGAGGATTATGATGAATAAATTTGGAAGGTGGTAAAGAAAACATTGTTCAATAAATTATTCACTAACAAGTGTTTCCCTTTTTAACGGAATATAAATTAAGTGTCATGGACTTTGCAAACAAACGTACAGATAACGAATAATAAGTGGTTTTTTTTAAAATAAAATAGGAAGAAATATTTTTTGCTGTTTGCCATTTGACAGACATACCATCAGTTGAAATATCAAAAACACAAGATTCAGTGACAACTAAAATCTGCTTGAACAACTCAAATTGAAATAGAAATAAGAAAACATATTTAAGTATAAATGTACTGCTTTAGGATGAGCAAAAACACCTATTTATATGTATTTACACAAGCCAATGTGTCTCTGTAGTATAGATGGAGAGGTTTTTGGCCATGAGGGCGTAGTTTGTCCTAAAGTGATTGGTGGAGTTCTTCCGTGTGGACGGGGTTTGCCCTAACAGTGATTGGCAGATTTTGGCAGAGGTTCTTCAGTGTGGGCAAATCCTGTGATTGGTCAGACAAAAAACTCCGGACAGAAAACTGCAATCAGTGCACCTTTATTTATGGCTTTTTCAAACCCCACCCAAAATATTCAATTTGGCGTATTACATCTTTAACAAACTCCTCCCACAGTAATCAACAGACCAATAATATATTTGACTAACTCTGCCTACACACCAAGAAACCTAACCACCCTCTTGTTACACAAACCAAAACAACAAACATTTTAGGTTAAAAATCAAGTTTTGTCTGTCTCATCAGAATTTATGCCTTGGACAAGAAATTATTTAAGCTAAGCTGAACGTAACATCTTCAAAATGGTGAAAATAATTATATTCTCATTTTTTTTGACCGCGTCATAAATCAGCTTTAATACAGACTAAATTAGATTTTTCAGTTTTGGTTTGTCCAAAGTACAAATCGGAATAACCAACCAAACACACAATTATGTTTAGCTGAAAAACTCGTTTTGAACTTTATTGGTCTTTAACATAATTTCAAAACCACAGCTGTTCTGGGGTCGGGGCCAAGTCTAACTACAGTTTAGTGCAGAACTCCATCCAGTAGACTATACAGAACATTTCAGGGAGTAATAATTTGTGTGTTATTCCAAACAGAAGGTCACATTTCTCCTGCTCATCAGTCTCGCTCAAGACAGCTTCTCTAAAGAGTTGCACAAAAAAAAAGTGTTCACCAATTAAATGAATTTTTTTTTTCCTTGAACATGGGCCTTTCCACATTGTCAGCATGAAATTGTTACTTGCTAAGTGAGCAAATGCCTCAAGCAGTTTACCTCCGCAGAGCACACGAGAAAGTCATTTATTTCCATCCACTTTGGTAAGCGGATCAGTGTAGCTTGTAGTTTGTCATTTGGCAGTCTGAGTGGCTTCATTGGCAGAAAACGTCATTAAATATTCAATATGAACTCAGGCTGCAGCTTCTTACACATGAATCTACACATCTGAATATATTACATATACGGGGAACCATCTTTGTCTCTCCTGGTCTTAAAGCTGGAACGCACAATATATGAATCCAGCAAGGCTTTGTGATGAACTGCAGCTGAACTGCTGTTCCAGATTCAGTTCTTACTCCAGACTATTGACACATCTGACTCTGGAGTAATTGCTGCTGTTCCCTTGAATCAATTAGTAATCCGAAGCATCGTTAGCTACCTATTCTCTGCACCCAGAAGCATTAGTAATTAAAAACACAGTGTTAATTGTTAATGTTTTTCTAATGATTCTTTAATTGTCTTAAGGACATAGCAGTATCTTAATAAAAAAAAACCCTCAAAGAATGGCCCTTTGAGTACTGTGATTTTAATGCTTTTTGTTTTGTTCTTTTTTCTTTTTAACATTCTTCTCTTGGATTCTGCCTCTGATGAATACGCTCTTCTTCTGCGTTCAGGTAAGAATGTATTCAAATCAGAGGCGAATTTAAAAAAGGTTATCGTTGTGCCTTTGTTACCACCTTATGTGCACTTCCTGGTCTTTTCATTCAGCCCAAACGTGCCTAACCTGATGCAGTGAACCTAATTTTATCACACCTCAGTGTGCCTCATTGCCTTTGGATGCAGAGTCAAAGAAACAAGACCTTTCTGCTAAACTTCACTGGACGGCTCTCCAAACCGTGATACAAAGCCACTTCCTGAAAACCTTTTTTACGTTCCGCCATTTGTCTGCACCTCTAATTCAGCACACGTTTAGACTATAAAGTTTGTACAATAACAGACACAAATTATGATTTAGACAAAAGCCTACAAATAGAAGCTCCCTGGTTTAAAAAGAAAGAAAGGGGGGAGAAAAAGACGGCAAGGTCACCCCATTCTTCCTTTGAGCATCCCATTGAGGAGTTGAAAATGGGGACAAGTGGAGTGTGTGTGAGACAAGATAACGCAGAAGAAAGGCATGGCGTAATTGAGATATCAATCAAGGAGGTTATTTCAGGGGTAATTGCTGAGGTCCTTTGGTTTGTGTTGGTGTGGAAGAGACACACACAGAGAAAAGATTTAATGTGGGGAAAAAAGTGGATGTTCTCAATGACATGTGAGTAGTCACAGAAGAAGTGCCATCATATTTACTGTACGTTGTGTTTCCAAGCTCACTCATGACTTGTTAAGATAAATACTTGAATTTGTTCCATGTCTTCTTAAATAATAATAACTCAAGTTTTCTTTTTTTTTTTTTTGTTTTCTATGGGGTGCCAAGTATAAAACATAAGTCACACATTTTCAAAAACACATTTTTGCTAAAGCTGCTAATGTTGCTAATGCTGCTGAAGATGTCATTTTAAAATTGAATTCAAGCTGTGTTTATTGAAAACAATACGGATGGTACTTTGGGTCAGGCAGTTTGACATGCCACTCGGACACCGGCTGAAGCTGAGTTTGATGTCATGGAGGGAAGCGTTAGCATTGTTAGCATTGTTAGCAGTTGCTTTTGTCTCAGGATGATGACATTCGTCAACGCTAAAGGCTGCATTCCATTTTTCTTTCTGCTTTCCAAATTCTTAAATTTAAACTAACATTTAGCCACAATTTAGGATTTAACATTTAGATATAACATTTAAATGTAACATTTAGTAAAAAATAGCAAGGACAGTGAGCCAAATAGCAATAAAATGTGGAAATGTTTTAACTAGGATTTAAACTCAGACATTTGTCTTCTTTGTTTTCAATAAACACAGCTTGAATTCAATTTTAAAAAGACATCTTCAGCAGCATTAGCAACGTTAGCAGCTTTAGCAAAAATGTGTTTTTGAAAATGTGTAGCTTATGTTTTATACTTGGCACCCTATAGTTTGATGCAACATTTCCATGGCTCTTTTAATGATTTATTTTTTAAATATACGTATCTGTCCTAAAGCTTAATTTAAACCTTATAGGGAATTATTTTGGGAAATATCTTCAATTTTGTTTACAGCAATAAATAAATAAATGGTGTCCCCTTGGTGTGCTTGTTTTCTGAGCTCTGCTAAGAAAGACACTTGTCTCTCTGTTGATATTCATACCGTATGTAATGTTTATGCATGTGGGATTTCATTTCATTAAATGCCAGGTCGGTTTTATGTCTGAATGAATAGCCATTTGAGACTCTTTTTTTTTTTTTGAGAGGCTTTGTTTTAAGGGCATGCTCATGAATATTCCATTTCTTCATGAGATTACTTCCTGTAAAAAGGCCACGGCTCTGGTACTCAAGGACGTACTACTACAGACACACACACACACACAAATGTCTTAAACATGCCTTCATGTAAGTTTGTATATGCACACACACACAGATGAACACACAGTACAGGTAGACTATTTACATATTAGCATATGAATGTTCACTTTTAATTAGCCATTTTCTGCCCAAGTGCTCTTTGATGCTATCTTGCCTGCATGGTTAAGCCAGAAAATAAGCTTTTAATTGTTAAACTGCGGTAATGCAACAGGAAGAATGGCCTTGGGTGAATTGTGGCACTCTTTTAGGATTTTTTTTACTGCAAGTGTTTTTGCAGTATAATGCGATAAATGAACATCTGATGTGCATGTAGAATTATATTCATTAGGTGTTAGTTGAGACCGTTCATATGAGCCAATTAGAAAAAGTGTTGTTGGATACTGTGTGATAGAACTGGTTGGTTCCTGATCTACTCAAGGTAATGAAGTCCTCACACTGAAGCAGGTCTCAAAAATCCGAGGTCTAAATTAACCTGAATCCTTAATGTCCTCAAGCAGATTAGAGGTGTATTCACACCTGACACGTTTGGTCCACTTTAAACAGACCAGAGTTTGCTTCCCCCTGTTGGTCCTGTACCTTTTATGCAGTTGTGACTAGAGCTGGGGGGTATGACCCAAATTTTATATCATGGTATTTTCAACATTTACACCGGTTTCACATATCATGGTATAAATTGAATCTATCACGGTAACGGTATATATCACGGTATAAAATTTTCATAAAAAGTAAAAATAATG
>JARVGW010000086.1:12203681-12275153 GCA_031762495.1 Anablepsoides rubrolineatus | reverse complement strand
TTTATGACTGAACGAACGTCCTCCTCATCTTTTTATCATCTCTGTGGGTAACAATACATAAAAAACAAGTTTTTCTCCAACAACTTGAATGTGAAAAAACTACGGTTGTTAAAGAATCAGTTCACTGGCGGCCGCGACAAAACGTTCCGCACGTGTTCAGGCTATTTAAACCGGTATGTCCAGTATTCAGAAAATTCATATCAACAAAAACAAAAACCGGGATGTGGTACAAAATGGTATACCGCCCAGCACTAGCTGTGAATGCACTCATGCGAACCAAACAACCAGACCGAGTACCACTTTTTGAGGTGGTCTCGGTCTGCTTCCAATCAAACTCTGGTGCAGTTCACTTCTGGTGTGAGTACAGACCAAACCAACTGCAGGAAACTTGTGCCTTTTTTTGGACTTCAGAAGCCACCATTGCTAAGCGTTATAGTAATAATTAGCCCTTCAGTGATGGTAACGCTATCACTACGCTACAGACAATGAGTCGTTGCAGGTCAGGTACACACGGTGCATCTTGTCTCCTTTGAGTTGAGGCATGCATTTCCTGACGCGGTCCCAAAATTAAAAGTATAACCTCGCAAAGATTGAATGAGCTTCTCTTGAAATTCTTAATGGTATCTTTCTTTCTGGGTCTGCACTCTGTCCCGCCCCCATCATTTTTGTCCAATGGGAGCAATGATTGTCACCTGCATGGCTTTGTTTATAAATTATAGCCCATTTGCAAAACACAATATGAATGCAAACCACACCAAACAAACAAAAAAGTACCAAAAGAACCTAAAATATACTTTTGGTTCTTACTTTTTGTTTTCATTCTCATTTAATTTTTTTATTCATTTTACATGCAGTCATATATAATCTCCTAGTTCAAGCAAAAAGAAAATGATACTCTCCTTCTCTCAGTCAGTCCTCCGCAGAGAAAATGTGCAAACATCCAGTCTACGCTCACTTGACAGACACGTGAAACACCCAATTATTGGCTACCAGCAAACAATTATTCACATTATTCGCTGGGTCATCATCCAAGGCTGGCAATTAATGAAGGCTCCAGCCAACCATGAAGCAGACATGATGGGCGCATTACAACAGCACTCGTGGGCGGTGATGTGGGGAAAATAGGAGGAGGATGTTTGAGCATGTTGTCAACAGGCCTGAGATGTGGATGACAAATGACCAGTTCTGGTTTATCATCAGGCTGATGTCTGTGTTATTCACGAGACCGCGTTTGATTGAATAATGCTGGTATAAAAGAGCAACGGGATGAATACAGAGTTGGTGTCTCTTGCTGGACTAAAGCACCCTCTGATCCAGACTTGCTGACGCTCTCACCGAGTCTGAAGAGACTTGTTGCTCTGCCACGAATGAATCAATCTGTAACTATAAACTGATTAGTCATCTTCTTGTCCTAGTCTATTTCCATGGATCAAGATTTTATGTTGAGTATGTACAGTTGTTTTTAAGTATAGGGGGGGATTCAAACTCAGTTACACAAGGTGGCCAATATTCAAAACTTGGTCCAAGTTGAGGGCCGAATTCTGTCAATACTTATAGAAAAAAAGTTATTTAACACATTATTCTTATAAAAATACAAAAGAGATTGTCAATATATGTTTTATGTAACATTTGGAGCATACATGACCTAATAGGTAAAGGAAAAAATATTCAATTTAGACTTATCATTAGCATTTACTTCTTATGTCTCTATCAATAACTTCATTTTATTTATTATTTCTTGGAGATAAATTTTTATCATGATCCAGCGAATAAGATAAAAAAATAAATAAAAGCCTCATTAAAAATCCAATTATTTGACTTTAAAATAGGAGAAAAAAGTACTGTAATTAAAGTTGATTGTTCTCTCTTTCCAAACCAAAATCAGGATTACTGACAAAGTAATTTTCTTGGTTTGAGAGCAGCCGTCATGAGAAGAATGCACTAAATACAGTGACAAAAAGAGAAGTCATAAAACTATTTCACATTTCAAGTATTGCCTTTGAGGCCGGATAAAATAGTAATGAGAGTCAGATTTGGCCCGTGGGCCTTGAGTTTGATAGATGTTTTAAGGTGTTTTGCACTTGTTGATATACATTATCTTTGAGGCCTTGCAAACAGGGTTTAAAACTTAAGAATAAATCATCTAAAGTTTCTGTATGGATCATAAAAAACGTTCTTTAATGTTCTAAAATTGCAAATCATCAGATTGAATGGACTTCTTGGCTTCTCTTTTTATGTTCCTGCGTTGAATTAAAGGTGTTTATGAGTGAAATGCTTTCTCCTTCATGAATGTGCCTAAGAGGAAGTGGAAACATAATAAAAAACTGTGCTGCTTCAGAAATTACTACCTGCTTTTTCAATATGAAAAAAAAATCCCTCACTAGTCTGGCTGATGCTGACATGAAAGCTGTCTGGTGCTTTGAAGACGGGAGCTTTTATAAAATGAACACTATTCATCAGCACTTTGTTTCAGCTACAACATAGATGGTGCTGGAGAACAAATACAAGGCATTGGGGGAGAAAAAAAATCATCAAAATAAACTCTTGTCCAAATGCAGAGATTTTTTTTTTTTTAGTGTTCCAGGCTTCTGTGTTAACAATTTCATGTTGAGATGTGCAAACAAAGACACAGGATTGCTAGTATAGAAAGAGCACAGGTGAGTCTCGAAATAGTTTTAAGCAAAGCATAGATATGCAGTTAGTCAGGAGAAGTGAGACAGGACTGAAACATCCCAGTCAGTCATCATGACCTCCAGCAGTAAAATGGATCGATAACGCAGCTCTGCAGCAGATCCAGCGCTGCAAAGCCTCTCATAGCTGCCTACACGTCCATTAAAACCACACAAGTTCACTTTTTGCTACTCACACACATCATGTACAAATATTTTAGTGTCAAGCTCCAGTTCAGGTTGCCCACACACTGCACTTCAGGACAAATGTGCTTAGATTTTTCTCATTTGAACTGATTTTTTTATTATTATTCTGCTATGGTTTTAAAAATATTCTAATTGAACAAGCACCGGAACACCCGTGTTCCGTTTTAAATTTCATTTTTCTTTATACTGTCATGACTGCTAAAGTTAAAAATTCTGTTAACTATAGACCAGTAATGGTTAGTGTTACTAGTTAGGTTTAGAGGTATGGTGGGAATTGAGTTCTGGTTCAGGTCAGGGTTAACTATAAACCAGTAATTTTTTATTTTAGGGAAAATGTCTGGGTTAGACATAAATACAGTTACAAAAATAAATGGAAGTCAATAAAAAGTCCTCGGTTTGGTGTAAGGATGTATGTGTGTGTGTGTGTGTGTGCGTATGTAGAGCTTTTCTCATGTGTTTGTATTATAACACTGAATTCTTTGTAAAAGTGATATAAATGTGTGATTGTTGCTGTATTATTAACAGCTGAGTCAGTCATGGAGTTTGATGTCTGTCATAGAAGTGAAGAGGAGGAGGGAGAGCCAGGTGAGGAGTGGGAGGAGAAAGAGGAGGAGATGGAGAGGAGGCAGGACAGTTGAGCAGGACACATAAAAAACATTGCCAGCTACTTTGGAGGTTGGTTTTTGTTATAAACTAATTTGTGTTTTTATTTGTATCATTGAACACTTAAGCTACACACACACAGTGGTTTTGATTATAGAGAAACAGTGTTTTTATACTGCAAATCAAGTAATAGTGTTAAAAATCAGGTGTTAAAATTATGGTTCCACTTGCATCCTTCATGCGATCAGATTAAAGGGCTCCGAGCTAAGCTCAGCCTTATTCTGACCTCGAGTGAAGAATAAATCAAAAAATGCTTTCATAGAATTCATCAGTTACTCAAAACATAACATTTAGTCAAGAAGAGGTTTAATATTGATATATTACACCTTTAAATCTGACACAGGTCTATAAAGTAGTCATTACAGTCCTTTTCTTGTGTAGGATGTAGCCAAACTTATGTAGGAACAGGTGAAACTCCCTTACACCAACCAACCCTACCTCTGAGGTAGCAGCGTTAGCAGTTGCTTTTGTCACTGGATGATGATGTCATAGCAAAAGCTACTCACCAACAGCAAAGGCAGTGTTCCTTTTGGAAATAAATAAATTAAATAGATTTCAACTTCAGCATTTAGCCACAACATTTACATTTAAGTTTTACCTTTGGATTTCTCCAACATTAGCAAAATGTAAGAACAGTGAGCTAAGTAACATTAAAATGTTAGTTTTAAGATTTTACACTCAGAAAGTGTCTTAAACAATGAAAACGTGTTGAACATTTTATTCTACGGTTGGTGCCCGTCAACCCATTTCTTATGCAAACAGACGCGTGCACACTCTTCCAATCATTTCAATTCCCAGTCTTCTTGAAATTAGGTCATAATATTTACTGTGTTAACGAGTTTCTATTTTTGCATGATTAACATGGAGTTAGCGGAGTTTGAGGAGGGAATTGGGTCTCAAAATAATCCTCAGCGCCTCCAGTGAATGCAAATGCAATGCATGCAAAGCTGATTGATTTTTTTTTTTCTTGACTGTTTGTCTGAAAGATGAGTCGGCTGCCAGTTTGACTCCCTGGCAGCTGATTTAAAGCGGAAAGATTGCCTGTTTTCGAAACATGACCATTGTATTGCAGTTATTATAGTACATGTTTATATTAATTTGCCAGTTCTGTAAAATTTACAAAAGAGAAATAACATACATCTGCCCTTTCTGGCATTTTCCCAACTGCTCTTCAGTTTTGGGAGGCATCTCAAAAAACCCACCAGCCCTTATGATTTGCATTCATTGCAAAGTTCAATAGGCCAAAAGGCTGCTGCTACTAAACACTGACATTGACTTTTTTTTCCTTTCTAATCAAATGAAGTGTGAGCTGTTTGTGCAGCAATTTGCATAGTTTCATTGTACCTCTTTTTTTGTCTTGATGAGACACTTTGTGCATCTAAAATGAAATTGCCGACTCTCACTGGGAGCTTAAAGAGGCTAAACAGTCACTTCAGGAGAGTGGAAATTTGATTTAGAGAATACAGCTGCGTGTAGTGGCATGTTTTGTGTCATTTCCTCGCACATACAACAACACCGAAGCACCAGATGTTCTTCCGTGTCCTCCCGTTAGCTGTCCCCGGAGAGTGCAGAGCCACCTGCTGGAGGAGCTCCGCTGCCGATCCACCACGACCTTGGACATCTATAAAGGCATCCATCTGCTTCCTGAACTCACCATCCTGCTGCGGTCTATTGAATGCAGATTAAAGTTGCCGGCGTTGTGGCACACCGAGTAGCATTGTCACGTCATGAAACTGAATAGCATCCAATTCAAGTAGAAAAGTTTAGTTAGTTCTACTTTTTCTTTTCTTTCTTTCTTTCTTTCTTTCTTTGAAAGGAGGACCTCAGTTTAGCTTGTTAGTTTGTCGCTAAAGCTAACAGGCTAAGCAGGGGTTCTTCTTCCATGAAGCAGCTCTGTTGTCCTCAATCCATATTTTCAGTCGCAGGCTGAGTCGTTTCTGTCTTCTCCTCTCTGTCAAGAGGCAATCATCAGATATTGTCCAAGATTAACCTTCAGGGTGGATATAGCTTACTAGCAGCCTCGCACCGAGGACCCATTGATGTCATCATTTACCCAGTAAGCGTTGCATGTAAATAAAATGGCTCAGTCCGTGTTAAAATATATTTTAAAAATTTTACAAAACTGACCAGCCTACAGCATTTTTACAGTCTTTATTTTATGATTAAAATATGTTTATCAAATAAAGTTTAATGTTACAGCAGCAAAAATAGCCAGCCAAAAATGCAGTGAAATTGACATTTTACACTGCAAAATTTAAGCGGCTGCTGCCTACTTTTGAACCCTCTGCACCTCTATCAAGTGGTGGGATGCCGTCAGTTCATGGAAAAAATTAATCACTATTATTAGTATATGTAGTTTAAGGTCAATGCTGGCTTGAAAGTAGCGTATTTTAAAGATATTAATACATTTTTGATGCTCTTGCGGGTCGCATAAATCGTCATGGCGGGCCACATTTGGCCTGCGGGCCTTGATTTTGATATATGTCATAAATTAATAAAGGTGCGCTTGAAGATTTATTTGAATATTCACTATACAGTTTTACCAAATTGCAATAGAGATACTTTTTTTATCATGCAACACAAGGAACTGGTCCAATACAACAAATTTAAGAGAAACTGAAAAAGTTAGCTTTACTCTTCTGTGTTAATTGGCCCTTAATAAAAGTATAATGTTGTCATCCCCTCTGGCTCGACTCGCTGTTACATTTGTTCAAATGTAATCTTTTTTTTCACGGGGATTTAGGGAAAGAGATGCCACAGAAATCCTTTCATGTTATTCTTTCTGCGATGCAAGTGAAGAAATGTGTTATATGAAGCTGGAACAATGATGTGAGGATGTATGTGTGTGCATTTCCCCGCTGTGTTACTCTCCTTTACACAGGAACTATGTCCTGCTGTGCAATCATGCTCAGTGAAGCCCATCCCACCCCCTGCAGACACACAAACACACTCCCACACAGGACGCACGCGTTCAGTACATCCATGCTGCACACAGCCCGAGGAGCGGAGGGTTCTAGTCGCCGTGTTTTCAGTCCTCAATGCTCTCAGTGAAGGAACTGATCGAAGCCTCTTCCCATTGGCATTAAATATGCATCAGTCTCTGCCTTTCATGTGGGCGCTGAGCTGTGTTTTTGTGTAAGAAAGTCCTGAGGATATTTTTTAAGCTTCCAGCGCACCAATTTTCTATCTCCATCTTTTAATTAAGGAGGAGAATGAGGTCTGCGAGAAAAGGAGCTAATCTTTATTAAATGGAATTTCTGGGACACCGGGTTGCTCCGAGGGCTGCTTACGAAACACCCTGATACGAGACACCACAAACTCCCCAGCTTTACAATCTATTATTTCTCATCAGTTCACATTAAGAGACAAAGAAAGAAAAAAAAAAGACCCCACTGATGGAACACAAGGTGCAGGGGTTACACTACCTGGTAATTATGTCGACCGCTCACCTAAGATCTCATTTTCCTTGAATAATGTAAAGCTAGGAGCTCATCGCTGACAGAATCCCATTGTTCGCCCTGTCAGTGAGCTATCACCAGCTCAGGCACAGCTTGTGGGCCTTAAATTTGGTTCTGTCTTGTCTAAAAACACGGCAATCAGTCATTTTTGACAAGTGTCTCCTGGAGAAGGGGTGGGGGGGTCTCTGTGCCACGCTGCTTCCTCTGGCTCCTCAGCAAACTGTGATTGCCAAGCTGGCTGCTGTGACCACCACTGGTCGCTCCCATTTCCTCTCTCAGGTTGGCGCTCTGCTGTTCGATTATCCCTCAATCTGTAATTAAAGGCAGCCATGGGGAACGGAGATGGAGTGAGAAAGGAAAATGGCTCAGGATAGGTGTCCATAATTCACACAGAGGCTGGATGACAGAAAACATCCAGGCCTTTCCATAGCCCCGGGGTTAGCGTAATTAGACCATTATAATGCCATTTTGGCCGACAGGTTTTTATACCTCCAAGCCATAGTTCAGCTCTTTCGAAGTGGGGTTCTATGGAAAGGGTATGAGCAATTAATATCTCACCAGTTGCAGATGGCTCTTTGAGCAACCTCCATTTAGAGAATTGATTGTGTGATTTTGAATGGATAGAGGGCACTAATGGCTACAAGGAGCAAAGCTAATACAAAAACTTGACGTTTCATAACAGTCCATGAGAACTTTATAAAAACCTTTGCATTAGGGCGGCCTTGGAACACACTGACATTGCGATTTTGTTCTGACTTGAATAATACTTTAAATTTTGCTGCCATTTTGTCAATAAACCTGCGCCGATCTTACCTCTTTTTTTGTGCATGTTACAAGCATGTTTTTTTGTTTGTATGTGAGAATTACTCTTGTCTTTCATTGCTTGCTGGGACCTAAGCACATGTTCCTTTCTATCATGTGCAACATGCTGTGTTTGTTTTGTCATGGAAACCTTTATTTTACCTGGACAGAAACACAAGATTTAAGAATAAAAAGTACTCCGTGAAAGGTCAATCAGGATTTATTGCAATTTGCAAGACACACACGTCCCACAGGCAGTGGTCCATAGTGTGTGCCCAGAGGCAGTGTGAAATACATGCATTTATACAGTGTGTTATCCAAAAGAAACAATAAACATCTTTTCTGGCGCCGAGAGGCCAAGGAGAGTTTGTTAAACAGATTACTTCTAAACAGATATTGTCCTGATCTTAAAACACTTTGTCTGAGAGAAAACAGAAGATAAAGTGTGGAATCATTAAAACATGATGTCATTTTAGGGTAAGCAAAATAGGTCACTAACGTTTTGCTTGAGAATCATGTGGGATTCTAGAGGATAAGTTATTTTTCCACCACAGTTTTCACCATGTTCTACGTCTTTTCATTCAGTTCTCTGCAAATTTGCTCATCTTCCTCGTTTTCGTCAAGATCCTCGTCATTTTCCTCCACAGCTCGAGAACTTACCAACAACTCTTCTCAGAAAATCGTTGCCATTATTGTCCCAGAAGTTCCACAACAAAAGAAAAGTTTTAGGCCTTTTGACACAAAGAGGCTCACTTCCGCCGGTGGAAGAAATCCGTCAAAATGAAAGCCATAACACACAACTGTTGAGTGTGATGACTTATGGTCCCTATAACAAGTTGATTAAATTTTCCTCCTACATCCCAGGTTCTGCATCGTGATTATTGTGAACGTGTACATTGCGATGACAGTGGTCCAACAATATGTCATGCAGCTATACTTTTGATTGTTGTCAGGCTAATAAAACACCTATGAAATCTTTGTTGTTGAAGGTCCACATTGGTCTTGGCTCTGCTCTGATTAACCGTTAGTCAAATTTCTCCGAACCAACTTTAACTTCAGGTATCCCATCCAAAACTATCAATATGTACAGTTTATACGATAATAATTGTTCATAACCTTAAACAGAATTCCACTTTGAAAGATGTCAGTTCTCTTAAAGCCCAAAAGACACATCTACAGACTCCTGTTCCACCTTTATGCAGCTACATCACACTACTTTCTGTTTTGGGGTGGATCACACTGGTGGGTGGTCATGTCCTAAAACTCATTTAATCACAAGTGAATCATAAGCCTCCCTTGCAATAAATGTAAAAACCAGCACCTTGGTCTGTGAGTGTGTGTTGGTGAGCATAAATAAAGATAATACTGACAATTTCATTTTGCTGGCACGCACCAAGACTGTAATATCACACGCTGTGAGCACATCCTGTTCACACTCATAAATCTTAAATCTCACCCCCTTTTTTTACATCTTCTTATTGGATTTGTGAGTGTAACCCCATGCCAGGGCTTTGTCTCTGGGCCCACGCTGACTCGTTTTCGACAAGATTGGAGCCTGTTGTGGTAATGGGGTCTGTGACCCCAGCGGGGCCATCGGAGTGTGTGCACGTGTAGGTGAGTAACAGTGCATAAACACACAAAACCTGCGCGCTTGCACTGATGCATGGGGGACACAAATCCTTCGATGGAGTCTCAAGGGCATGACTGAGCTGCCATAAACATTCAGCCTTGGATATCAGCGAGACCATATATATTGATTATTTAAAATGGCAAGTGGCTTACACTAATAAATATTCATTGATTCCACATCCTTGGGTTGGTTCACTTTGATTTGATAGTGAAAAATTTGAAACTATTAAGGAAAAAAAAAGAGCCATCTGAACGAATAAAATTTACTTCATAATTCCAAACTGTTCAAGAAAAATCAGTTCTAGGAACCCTCAGAACAGCTTCTCAGAAACCTTTTTCCGTTGGTTTTGTCACAGTCCAGTGGGAACAAAAGCAAAATGTAAGTCACCCCAGAATAGATCCCATCTACCATCATTTCCATGTTTCGGAACACCGTAAACCACCGTGCCTCGCGGATCCAAATATGACCAACGAACATTCACGATGTCCGCATAAAGATAAAACACATAATTAACTGTGGTCTACCTCTGGCTATTTAATACGCTGTTTCTTCTCTTCTTCTGTTAACTCCCTTCACTGGAAGAGCCTTGAGGGTAGATGGTTCACATTTACTGGTTTCAACAGAGCTTTCTAACAAATGTCAGCACTTTTTCTTACATGAACTGTATTTTACCTCTAACCCCTTCCTCCGTGTATTCACTCGAGAAGTTTGGCCTGGTGTTTTTTATCCCTTGTTTCCCCCAGCAGCTGCTGAGAAGTTAGTTTGCCTCCCTCACCATGGTTTATTTAATAATCAGATTTATGACAAAAAAAACAATACAATCTACTGAAAGGAGGTGAGAATTGAATTTTTGAACTCACATTTTATCTGTCCTACATGGATTGTCTTCAGCAGACAAAACAGCAGGCCTCCGCTGTTCTCATAATAAGAAACTGACTAACTCATTTGCGACAGAAGCGAGCAAAGATTAAAAGAGATTCACTGACTGGCTAATGGATTGTGTGCGTGCCATCTTTGCAAGATTTACCATTCATTATGAATAAGATCACTTTTTTTTCTTTTTTAGAATAAAACATTTTCCAAGTTATGTTTGTTAGGAAATAAAAATGTCTAAAGCAGGCATGTCAAACTCAGTTTCACCAAGGGCCACATGAACTTTATGGTTGCACTCAAAAGGCCAGTTGTAATTAACTTCAACATTTTGTGTTTAGCTTAGACTAAAAACACAAAATGTTACTTTCCTTTGCTACAGCTGAGCATCGCTAACAAAAACAACTGAGCTCTTTGTGGTATTTCCTGTATAGAAACAGCATTTTAACATGTCTTCTTACAAACACTGAAAATTACTATTTGTGAAATTACTAAATGTGAAATGAATAATACAGAAATTTTACTCACTTGTGAGTTGTGGTAAATTGGTGCCATCTTGAACCCGATAGGGAACTCCCACTGGTTGAAGTTCCTGTTTAATTTTACGACTTGTACCACTGGTCCACGGCAAAAATAACCGGTGAAAATGCATTGAAATGTACATTTTACACTGCAAATTTCACCTGCTACCTTGTGCACCAGCACCAAGAGGTGGGATGCTGTCATTTCATTGGTAAAATATTTGTGATGCAATATAGTCCAGCATTGTTAAGTCAAATTTGAGTCAAACCCTGAACAAATCATAACGAGCTGAAACTTTCAGGATATGTTCAGAAAACTGTCAAAGCCCTAAAGAATCTCCCTTGGGGATTTTGAGAAATCCAAGATGTCTTCCGACTTGAGATTTTCTCATATTGCAGGTTTACAACATCCTAAAACTGCAAATAACAAGTTTAAATACATGTTAGGATAATATGGGAGTTGAAGTTTATAGTCAATGCTGGCTTTAAAGCAGTATACTAATATTTTCGTGGGCCACGTAAAATGGTGTGGCAGGCCACATTTGGCCCGAGGTTCTTGAGTTTGACACATGCTCCAAAGTTCAGCAATTATACAAACCCACACACCACTACCTGGTGAAATGTTGTAAAAGCTTCAATTAAATGATTAATAAAATGTAACCTAATGACTTTGCAGACGCTGTTTGATGGAAGTACACATAAATTTGATAAAAGTACGACTCAATTGGAAAAGTAAAAAGAAACTGTAGAAAAAAGTAAAAACATGAGCAATGATTTCATTTTTTTCTGCTGCCTACTCAGATGTTGGTCTATGTGATGAACAGCTGTGGTATTCAAGCCAAAAATGAAGTCCTACTTTCTCTACAACATGGTTTATCCCAGAGAGCATGATAAAACAAACAAAAAAACATTTGTTATTGTATGATTTTTTGTGTGAACAGACACAAATTTATACATTTCCTTTCAAAAAAGAAAAGTAAAAAGGTACCCAACATGATAATGAATGAGCTCCTCGGAGCTTGACGGAGCAGGACGCTGAGGTGGATTCAGCCTCTGGGTGAATAGAAACGGCGGCCGAGAGCTTGATCTCTCTTTATGCGCTTTTAATTACACACGGCTGGCTGGACTCCAATCCCCAGAGAACCGAGGTGAAGCGCCTGTCAAGGCTGAGGAGAAAGAGGGGGAGAAAGTGAGAGGCGAGAGGATCACAGCCTCCTCTGAGGGTTAATTCAGCAGACACATTTACAAGAGCTACAGGCGGCTGTTGATCATCCCCTAGTATATTGAGTGACATACTGAAAACAACTGTCAAGCCGAAGCACCGGTGTCTGGCTTTTTGCGAAATGAGAAATTTAAGTTATTGTGTTTTGGCTCTCCGACTTGGATCTGTTTGTGTTTCATCTCGGTGGTGAGTTGTCAGCTCGACAGTTAGTTTTGCTGGGTAATGAAAGACGACAGTTATGATTAATAGCAATGACTGATCGATTAGCTGAGTCCAAACACCAGTTTAGGCTCAGGCTGGTGCGTTTTCACTGCCAATGCATCACCTTCAACTGCCCATGCTCACTCATGCACACGTATTGACAGCAAAGATTCACACGTACTGTAAGTCATATTATATTTATATACAGTAGCCCTGTTTCAGAAAACTGCCTCGGGAGGCTGTGCAGTCTGTCCTGACCTCCTCACACAGTACCTCTCAAATTCATTGACACATTCTGCAACATTTCTGAGCACACTGGAGAGCCAGAACCAAAGGAATAGGGCTCTCCTACACAATGAGACCCCTTTATGCATCAGAAGCCCTTCATTCCTGTGAATCTCACCTCCCCGAAACAGTCCTTCACTGCAAAATGAGTGGTGTAACCTCCAGGCAATGTCAAGGTGACGGAAACGTGTCACTGCCTCCCTGGCGAGCTTTTCTTAGCTGTGTCGCTCTCTTTCTCTGGTTAATGACTGGAGAGCATTACCTCGGTCAGGCTCGGTCAGATGAGCTCAGACGAGCTGCTCGGGCAGTAATCACAGGCAATCATCAGCTCCCTTTGGTGGGTTTCTGCTACTCTAGATTTAATACCGTGATCCCAGACCTGTGATTTGGACTACAAGGTGGAGTAAGACAAAAAAAATGGAGGGGAGGATAACCAGTGGTGGGCACAGCTAACCAAAAAGTTATGGTTACTAACCACTAATGTACAAGAATTGTAGCTCCACTAACGTTAACAAATTACAAAATTAGTGAAAGCTAATGCTAACCGCTAATATGACATTCACAAACCTGTTGTTAGTTTGCTGCTGGTTTAATTTGAGATGGGTGGGATCAACTGTGGCAAATCTGTCAATCTAAACCAAACTTATAGCTCTGTCTAACTTGCAATGCTTCCAATTTACCAATTTTCCTATTTGAATTTATTCAAACAACAATTAGCATACTTTCTCTAAAATATTTTATACATAGTCAATTTTTGCATTTGCTATTTAAATAGTATTTCTTTTTGGCGCTCTTAGTTGGAGGTTTAGCCACTAAGGATGCCACATGCTACCCACTCAGTGCCTGACACATCCAACCAGAATTGAAGTTTACCACTTGTGATTTTTTAGTGGACCTATAAATTAGCGGAACCCAATTTAGTGGAAACTTAATTAGTCCGCTAACGATTTCCAGAATTAGCAAAAATGCTAATCTGCTAAATGAAAAGCTAGTTCTGGTATAAGCAGATTAGCAGAACTATGACCAGCACTAAGGAAGACACTGGGTTAGAACCTGGTGCATACAAATATGACTGTATGAATGGCCAATATACAAAAAAACTAAACCTTTTGGAATCCTGTATGTCACAAGCAATTAATTTGGGACTAAATTTAAGTCTTGATATTTAATAAATATGAATAAATTTCAGTCATATTTCAGTGGTTGACCAATGAACTGACAACAGACTGAATAGTCTTCTCTAGGCACAACATGTGTGGGTAAATCTTGCTGAGTGAGGGTATATACAAAGCTGAGATACTAATTTCAAATTTTAGTTTAGTTCAAACCCTAATGCTATATAATAAATAACTAAAAGTTCCATGCAGCTTGACACGGTGGGCCCAGGTTCAGTGACTTCTCGACCCTCTCCCCCAGGCTGATTTTAATGGAAGTTTGGTTTTTTCCAGCTCCCCTGTCCCTCTTCATCAGCGACACCCCCACCATAGCCTGCAGCACTGACACTAATATGGAATACGGAATGGTTGCTCATTTAATTTTACAGCCAAGCTTGCTGGTGCCACTCAAAGGGAGCGCAGACACGTCTCCACAATCAGCAGTCTGATTTAGTGGCTCGATTGGCTCAAAGAAAAGAAAAGGGGGGAAAAAAGCTTTTGTAGCAACATGCGTGTCAGCTCTGTGTTTGGAGCTGTGAACTTGAGCATGTGTTGTGTGAGTGTGTGTGTCCGGGGGTGGGGGGGTGCGTGAGAGAAATGTCTCGGACCGTTTGTCTCTAACCCTCAGCTCTACGTGCTCTGCGGCTGGGTCTGCTTCTCTGCTTTCTGCTGTGGTCTTTCATCACGTTCACTCCCTACTCTGGCATGACTACTAGTATTTGTGTGTGTATGGGCATGTGTGTTTGTGTGTGGAAAAACCAGAACTTTACTGCCACCTGGCGGCAGGATGCTACAACCCCCTTTTCAGTGGAATATCAAAGAAATCACATCCTGTCTAAGATTTCCTCCCAACAGTAAAATATAATGAAAATTAGTGGTGTGCACTGTTTTCTAATGACTCTTCTCGTACTGTTTGTGTGTTGTTATGAAGGGGTGTGTGTGTGTGGGTGTGTGTGTGCGGTGGGGGTGGGGGGGGCTGGCAGCTCATTAATGCTAGTCTATATTATTGTTGCAGGTCATTTAAGCCAATGAGCCAGTGCTGAACATTCCTACTTCTGTGCAACACCACTTGTTTTTTACATTTGCATATAAATTGCTATAAATGTGATGTTGCTGCTAAAATCCTTAACTGTTGCTTGTTTAAAATTCATGAATTGTTTTTTTTTTTGAGACACGGTTGAGCTGTCTAAAAAATCCTTTGATGCAATTAAAAAAAAACAATCTTCCTGCAGGTATGCACGTGCATTGGTTTGAGATTTTGTGAATTCTTCTCAGCCTGTGTGTTTAGACTTATTAACAAACCAAACGAGGTAGCAAGAAGGTTTGTTTCTATTGCTGTATTCTTTTGATAAAAGAGCACAAACAGGGTTCTATAGAAAATAAATAAAAACTAACACCTTTTTGAGCATTTTTTTTCCCATTTCAGCTGCTGTTTTGCATCACAGTTAACCTGCTTCTGACCTTTTCATGAACTGTACTAATGAAACATACAAGCATATGTATTGTGACGTATCATAAAGTCTTTGGGGCAGAAATACACCCATGATTTCATGCTCACATACACACCTGCTGCATGATATTCTCTTTTTTTGTAAATAAGTGAGAAGACGTGAGGCAACTTGTGTCCGCTGGTTGATCGATTGCCTCAGGAGGGACAACGTTGTTGCGAGAAATAACTAAATTTTCAGGATTTAATTTTTTATTCTGTGTGTGTGTGTGTGTGTGTGTGTGTGTGTGTGTGTGTGTGTGTGTGTGTGTTGGGGGGGGGGGGGGGATATTGTAACTCGAGAATTTTACCAACGTGTCAGGGATTTAAATCTGTCAACTTCAGGGATAGCAATAGCTGCTTCTAACACTGCTAAAGATTTAAAATTTTAAATTAAAATGTGTTGTTTGAAAACAATATGGCTGGTACATGTCGTGCAGCAGTTTAAATTTCAGCTCAGACACCAGCCGTAACTGCAAGTTTGATGGTCTTGTAGTAAAGTGTTAGCATCATTAGCAGCATTAGCAGTGTTAGCAGCATTAGCAGCGTTAGAGGTTACTTTTGTCTCAGGATGATGAAGTCATCACAGCAGGGATAGCAGGGACCAAGCACAAACAGCAAAGGCTCTGCATTCTATTCCAAAATACTTAAATGTGAACTTCAGCATTTAGCTTTTAGATTTAGACACAACATTTAAATTTAACATAAAGTAAAAGTTTGCAAAATGTAAGAACAGTGAGCTAAATAATAAAATGATACTGGAATGTTTTTACACTTAGAAAGTGAGCTAAATAATGAAAATGTGTTAGTGGCATCTTTTAACGTTTTATTTTAAACTTGGTGCCCCCATAACAACTCTGAATGGCCTCAGTTTGGAGAAATATAGATTAGTTTTATTAAGATTGATAAAATAACTTCATAGCAGCTTATTTATGATATTTGGCATTATTTCTATCATTTGATTGTTAATCTGGTAGAACTATTAAGAAATTCTGAAGGAAGTACCCCAGGTTGCACAACAGTGCTGTTCACACTTGCAAGTAACTATAGCATTTTATGTATTAACCTTTCTTGGTCTAGACTTCATTAATCCCGTTAGAATTGAACCCTATTTATTCAAACACAACTTCAAAGCCTTATCTACAACAGGTAAGATGTTAGGTATTTATATAGAAGCTTATAACCAAACTACACCTAATAAAGTCTTTAGCAAATATTATAAATGAGTTAAAAGGAATGTAGCAGGTATAACAGGTTTTATAGTTTTTCTGTAGAGCACGAGTCACATTTGTTTTAGTTATTACAGAAAATCCTAAATGATATATATTTTTTGAAGTAGCTTTTGTATCCACTGGATCTGCACACATTTAGTCAACTCAGTGAAATGCAGAGGCTCTTTGATGTCCGCCTGCTGTTTCCACACATCTTCACATTAAAGATGGCTAAAATGTGCATTTTTACTTCGTTTGTTTTGCATGTTCACACAGTGCCCCCCCCCCCCCCCACCCCCGCTTTGATTATGAACACCCTGGTGCTGTTTAGCTTTTTAGTTTGTATATCAAAAGAAAACTCCTTCGCCTCTTGTTTATGCATATTTGCATGAGGATGCTGCAGGATTTCATTACCCGTGATGAAGACAGGAACTCGGTTGTGATCAGAATACAATTTGCTGATTGCACTTGATGGTTTATTAGAATGTATGGGATGCAGTCTTTGGCTTCGAAGCATTCAGACACAGGAAATGTTCTGTCTCACCACTCGGACAAAAACTGTCAACGGCATTTCCCAGATGGGGAAGTATGTGTATACTGTGAATAAATGTGTCTGTTGGGATATTTTGGCTGTGTAGCACATCCCCGGGATTCTTTTATGATTCCTGCACTGTGTGTGTTTATTCTAATCTTGCTTTCTCTAAATGTTGTGACGGCAGACCTAAACAGGATGCAGGTCAGCTATAGAGTTAGTTTACATGAACTGATGTCTGGTGTAGTCATGCTGTTTGGACATGTTAGAGAGAAGCTATCATTGCTAAAAAACATATTAGGCCTCATTTCTTACTAAGGGCTATAGCCAAGACCACATAACCCAAGACCAAGTCAAGACCAAGACCAGAGTGTGACAACAGCTGCATATGGGGCCCCCCCCATTTGATTTTTTTAAAATGGAGCCCAAAATTACTGGTGGCGTTTGTGCCAGAGTGTATCGAGACCAAGTCGAGACCAAGCCTTGGAGAAAAACATGCCACATGAGGTTAGGTTGCCCTCAAAGGTGACAGATTTGGTAGACAGGAACAGACCCAGGGTGCAGGCAGGCTCAAAAGGATAAAAAAAAAAAAGCGTTTAATAACAAACAAAAAGAGGGCTGATGTGGCAGCAAACTTACTCATAGAAAACTCGGGCTGGTAACAAGCACAGGACGAACTCAGATAGACAATGAACCAACAAGGCACAGAGGACAGAACACAGAATATAAAAGCAAACTAATTAGGGAACAACAAGAAACACCTGGAGGAGACAGGAGGAAACAGGTGAGCAAGGGTGGGGCTGGAGCAGGGCAGAGATACACAGGGGAACAGAAACACGAAAAACTAAAGCAAAGACACACAGATCATGACAAAAGGGCCAGTTTTAATAAATTTCAAAGTTTCGGGTTTACCTTAGCCTGGTAAAAACCAGACCCTTGTCCTTCACTTTGGTTCGTACGAGGGTCTGGACTCTCGGCTATAGAGAAGCCATTCTTGCTGGAGGCGTGGCCTCTGTTAAAGTTTAAAATGATTGGATCGGTTGGCCGTATGTTACTGTGAAAGAGGCTAAGCTAAGAAGCTAACTGTAAATCGCGTGCGCTGTAAACAACCCTACTGAGAGAAGAAAAGTACAGAGCCGAACAAGACGGCTGTAAATGAGAGCTGCTGCTTTGTCAGACAACTTTAATTTAATCTGGAAGCCTTATCAACACAGACTGGCTTCATTCACTTCCTCCACTGCCATTGCTAAACTAACTAACAGACACTGCACAGAAAATCAACGTCATTCAAAACTCCGCCTTCTGTTTGCTGATTGGCCCAAGTGAAATAAACTACAAGCAGACACTGTGCAGAAAATCGACGTTCTGTTCTCTGATTGGCCCGGACGAAAATTCTCCTGAAGAAATTCTTGTCTATGGGAGAAATCCCAGACGGAGCACTGAAGGGAAACTAGAATTGAGCGGAACTGTGTAGGAAGGCAAGGGCCAGACTAGGTTTACCTTTGACTAAACATGAGATGTCAGTTGAACAAACAATAACTGAGCTCTACGTGGTATTCTGTGGAAAGAAACAGCAATTTGTTATGTCCTTTTATAAACACTGAAAATGTTATGAGTAAAACCGACTAGATGTGAAATAATTCAGAAGTCCTGTTAAGTCAAAGTAAGAGTTCCACTCTGAGCTCTGTGCACCTCCAACGTAGTGGTGGGATGCTGTCATTTTGCAGGTAAAATAATCAACATGCATTATGGGAGATTGAGTTTTAAGTCAATGCTGGCTTTAAAGCATCTTATTTTAAAGATATTAATACAACTTTAAAGCTCTCGTGGGCCACCACATAAAATGCTGTGGCAGGCCACATTTGGCCCCCGGGCCTTGAGTTTGGCATGTGTGTAGGCTGCAGAACTTTTCCACACTGCTGAGACTTAACATACAAGATGACCAAGTTGTGGATGTGTGGTTGCATGTCAGCTCAGGTTTTAGCTTCACCACTTTGTAAATCTGTTTTCTATTTGCCTCTGTGTCAAAGTCTGCTCATCGTCACCCTCATCTCTGGAAAAGAGGTGCCTGTTATTTGCTTCTGTCAGCAGGACTTTTTTTTTTCTTTTTCTTGTAATCCATGTCCTGGAGGGTGGATTTGAGATGAAGGGAAGTAGTTACTCTGGTACCAATCCAAGCCCATGTCTATCCTCCCTTGCCCTCTGCCATTCCTCTTTTTTTTCTTACTTTCCTCTCTCCTCTCCCATGACCTCGAGGGAGTCCTCAAAATAATTTTTTCCCCTCCTTCCTCCTTTTTTTTCTTCATTTTGGTCTCCCTCCACTTCGTATCCTCTCAAGTTAAAAATAAAAAATGAAATAAAACAAAAGCCAAACCTCGCTACTGAGTGACTCATTTAAATAATGGTTGCTTTTAGCTGTATCAGGTTACCCCAACTCTCTCTTTGTTTCTCTTCTTCGCTTTCAGACTGAGATGACATCAGAGGAGAGGAGAAAGACAAGGAACTAAAATCTGAGTGGCTCTATAGTTTTATGCTTTTTTTAAAAAAAATTATCCTCTTGCAGCTTGCTTTAAATGAGCAAACATGTCATGTTTGTTCTTAGGTGTGCCATAACAGTGGGTTGACTCCCACTGTAAGACACCTATAAAGCAGGAGGTCACGCTATTTATAAATGAATAACCTGGAACAACAAAGAGAAACTGTACTGTGACCCGAAAAGACAGCAAACAACAAAAGCTGACAAAAGAATAAAAAGTGTTCAAGTTTAAACATAAGAAATTTGAGACTTTTTGAGACAATTTGGTTGGGGGTGGGGGGCAGCAAAGGCCGAGGTCCCTCCCTCAGTCTAATGCGAGTTGGACTATCCCATAGCTCTCTTGTTTCCCTCCCTCCTCCTCTCCACGTCCCATGTGAGCAGCAGCCCGATGACTGGACGGCTCTGTGACTCTGCTTTGCTTTGCTGCTCTCAGGCACACATGCATTGTTCTCCACTGTACCCTGCTTGTTGCTGCCCTTCTCACTTTTATTCGCGTTAGCTTCGCAGACCGACTGAACGCGGAGAGGGGGAGAAAAAGACTTTGGCAGGACTTCCCGGTGAGTTTACTGACATTTAAAGTTTGGGAGCTTTTGGTTCCAGAGAGAAGAATTGTCTCATTCATTTGTTGTCTCTGTCAGAGCAAAATGAACCTGAAATTGGTAAATCGTGATTTTTAAAGACCGTGGAATACAGTGGAGAAAAAAAGAAAACATTTGTTTTAAGTTGGTTAAAGTTGTGCTTTAATAGTACAAGTCTTTCTGACTCAGTAGTTCCTTTTTCTGCTGACTCACTCACGAACTTAATTTCTGTGGCTCCGTATTGTATGGGCGTGTGTATGCAATTCTATCACATTCACCACATTCTCTACCACCTCTAATGTAACATATTTTTTGAAAAAATGGAAAAGTTATAAAGAATATCTTACCTGCTGTAGATAGCTCTTTGAATGGCCTCAGGTTGGAGAAAAAGTGTTTATTTCTGACTAGATTGATGAGCTAACAGTCAGTTATCTGACATAAAGAACAAAGTGGATTACTGCCTTTCTAAAACAATTCCAGTTTTAAAAAATTATTCATGGCGGTTCACGTGCATGCCCTTTTAGAAACCAGTAAATTGATTTCACTGTCAGTTTAGACTTCATTTTGAAGTTCTGTCACAAACACTAACGTTATATTTCTGAAAACATCATAGAAAATAGAGAAAACTGAAAGGGTTGAAAAATATGACTCAAACAGAATATAAAGAGATCTATGCAGCTCTGGGAGAAATTAAATTCAACTTTTCTGAACAACAATTGTATTCAATGGCTAAAAAGGGGGATTATGCATGATATGCCCCCTTTACCATTTTTTTCTATTAGATATTATTTGAATAATTAACTGAATTTCAGATACACAATTATGTTACATTTTGTGATCCATTGTAATCATTTAAACAGTAAGAGTAGTCTTTTAGCATGTGCCTCGCTCCAGCTGTGTAAACACAATGTTTTACATTCCTTGTTTACTGTAACATATCTGGATTGTGATCAGATTTTCTATAATCATCGAAAGAACACGTTTTTTGGCCGTTTCGATTTTAGATCAAAAAGTTCTAAAAGAAGACATTTAACAGAAGACATTGGTCTTCTGCACATGATTCGAGCTTCCAGTGTGAACGATTGTTTACACTGACATAAATATAAATGTATTTATTTCTAAAACATTGCTTTATAGTCTTATGGTTCATAAAAAAGTTTACAAGGAGGCATTTAAATGAGCCACTGTGGCATTATGTAAATTTAAGTTGCATTCCAATTTATTATTAGTCCTATAGAAGTTCTAATCAGAAAAACTTTATTCTCAAAATGTATGTTTCTCAAAGCTCTATCTACAACAGGTAAGATGTTTATTCTTCATCCACTTTTCACAAAGATCTGTGTATAAATGTTGACTTGTGTTATTTGTCCCAAATTATTTAGTCAAAAATACAAAAATGAAAACCTGACATTTTTCACTGATATTCGGCAACTGTTGCTGATTGTAACTATGCACACTGTTAGGTTCTTATTGATTCTCACCATTCTTCTTACTGAACAAGAACAATAGCCCTTCGTCTGGCCAAAACTCCTTTTAAGTGAACCAGATAAATATCAGCAAAAAATCTCCTGAAACATTATTTAGTTTATGACACATAAACACAACTGGGCCTAGCTGTCTGGAGGGACTGTATTGTTTGTTGAACATAATTGTTTGTGTTTTTAAAAGCCCAGTTCAACAGGTCTTAGACAATAAAGTCTGTTACCAGGAGGGGGGATTTCTGTCTCTTCTCCTTCTTTTCCTGTTCAGTTCCTCTCCTTCACATCTGGATCTCCCCACCAGCTGACAAGGAACAAGAGAACGGATGGAAGGAGGAGGGGAGGTGTGGATGGCGGGGGGGGGGGGGGCTTGGAGAGAAGGATAGAAATTGGAGGAAGGGGAGTTTTCTCAGTCCACTCGGTGGACTTCCCTCTGTGCAGGAAGAGCTGACTTACAATCTCATTGTGATTGGAAATAATGCATGTGTGCAAACACACTCACACACATATAGAAGTTGCAAGAAGTAATTTAGCTCACTTGTGTACATATTAGGGTTGGGCAAAATCATGTGGTGTGCAATTATTCATCAGAAAAACTGTCAAAATTTAATATTTACCACTTTGCAATTACTGCAATTAGTGCCATGTGATGATGTTTTTTGTGTGCTACACACTTTAACTATCAAGTGTATGTGAGCTCGTGGCATATTGCATTAATATAGATCTGCTGCCACTCAACATTGTGGAAAAGTTGGGTTTCAGCTCTCAGCTTACTATTTTAACCTGTTAGAACAAAGTTTGGCTAATGGTTTGTAAGTATACTTTTGTGACACATGACAACTGATTTAGAGTCAAAAACATGCAAGTGCAATTGTTATCGATTAATCGTCACAATCATTGTCGCCTAAATGCCACAATTAATCATGATTAAGAGGCATTTTTGCTAGCATCGCTCAACCCTAGATCAAAAGTGCATCAAAATCAGGCTTTTGCACCCACTTTGAAAGAGACCAGCCACATGCAAATGACTGAGCTGACTTTGGGAAGACAGGTTTCGCCACGTGATTTTTGAATCCAAAGTTCAGAGTCCTCCATCAGTGTCTTTGCTCTGCTTCTTTCCTGCTCATCAGCTGGACTCGACTGAATCTCTACGTGAGCCAAACTCACTCAGATTGGATTTTCAGATCAGATCTTTTTTCTCCCAAGTTTCTCTAATACATGTAACTGTTCACGCCAAGTGTGCTGCCGTTTTGTGCCAATTACTGGGCCTGCCTGTTTATTCATATTTTGGCAGACCCAAAAGCCATGGCAACAGGTGCTCATTGACATCAGTATCTTTAGGGAACGGGCAAAGCTTTTTGGATACATATGTGTGATTATTTAAAGGACTGAAAGTTTCTCCAGCTTGTGCTTTGGAGCGGTTTTTTCTGTAGGCCATGTTTCCTGCAGATTTTGTGGGTTGGCTAAGACTGAGACAGTGATACAACACAAGCCTTTAGTTCTTCCATGGCCTCCCCCAAAAAAATGATTTGACTGTGCAGTTTCTGCCATATGTGCATCTGTGATTCAGCCATCTCCCTCTGTCTATGCAGCTGCTCTGTGTCTGCCTGTAACGCTACTTTTTCAGTTTATGTCTGGCTTTTAGCTAGGCGTATGACTTTGTGATGTCCAAGCGAGAACAGGGGGGGGGGGGGGGGGATGTTGCACGAGTGTGGCATTCCTAAAGTCTTTGTTCCCTTCAGAACATCAGTTTCAGATTTGGATTTTTCGTGTAAAACATGTCATGGGTTCAGACGGAGTCTGTGTCTTATAACGGCATTTGACAGCGCTCTTCTTTATGTTGCGGTCCTTTTGTCGTAACGGTCTGGTGCGAGCCAAGTTTGTGAGACCTACGGCACAGCTCACTAAGCAGACTGAAAGCTTCAGTCAATGAGGTGTGCTCGTTTGGCACAACAAGCAGCGTACAGTAGTGTACTGTTTGCGTGCCAGCCAACAATTCAGAGAGGGGAACAGTGTGATGTGTTGAGCTCAGTGGGTCAGAAAGCTCTGGATTGTTTTGGTCACGGTGACAACATTCATTCAGCAGCAGTGTCAGCACATTGTATACAACCATAAATCTCTGAGGGATGGAACAAGAGCAAGACATTGTCTGGCAATGAAGAAAACTCCACAGTAGGATAAAATAGATGTGAATTTGTATAAATTGTGGCCTTTTGTTCTCTCTTTGCATTAATAACTTGTGGCTGTAATGGACTGAACATGGGCAACAATGTGTAAATAAGGATGCTAACTTGAAAGGTTTGACCAGAGAAGAGAGGATCTTGTTAAGGGCTCAGTATACTCAATCCAAAGCCGAACAAACCTCTGTTATCCACCGTTATTTTGGCCTCCTCCTTGCACAGCATGTTCCTTCTCCGTTCATGAGTTTTTGGCCATTTGACAATCTTTTACAAATGTCTGCTTCCAGGTGCAACAGTTAGATTCTGGAATTGAGTAGTTGAAGCAAAAATGCAGCATCCGAGTGCTTTTCAGCATAAACAAACATGCCCACAAACTTTGGACCAATCACAAAATCATTTCTAAGAGTGGTGAAATGTTCTCCTGGTGGGTTGCGACAAGAGATGAAAGACTCTAAGCTGGGAACAAAATGACACAATTTATGTCAAGCAATGGTGACAATGAGAGACCATTTTGGTAGTTTGGATGGAACATTCAGAGACCTTTACTTACATTCTCAAGTTCAAAATGGTGCAGACACCGTTTCTGCTTTGCTTTTATCATTTAGAACATGCCCCATCATGTTCTGTAATTTCCCTTTGAGATCAATAAAGTATATTGTATTAAATTGAATGTCTTCAGACCTTGGATTATTTTGGATGTGGAATGTCTGATTGCAGTGGTTATCATCTGGGACTAAAATCAGTGTGTTTGTATTGTGTCTTATTCAGGAATCCATTCATGACCAAAAAGGATTAAAAAAAAATCTGTCAAGGAATTCCTTCAATAAATGTCTTTAAAGTGCCTGTGACATGCATATTCTTCAAATACAAAAAGTCAAAGAAAACATCTTTATATTTAAGAAAGTTGGAATAATATGCATGATAGTGACTCAAAATAATCTTAAGAAACATCAGATTCTTCTCTACAGTCTGGGTTGTTATCTGTTGTAACAACGCTCTCTTCAAATGCAGACATTCCCCTTTGACATCACTTCCTGTTACTTCACAGGCAAATATCTAAACAACTGTTCATCTCAGCAACATGAAATTTCTTTTGCAATATTTTATCAATGTTATCTTTCCAAAAATGAATTAATATGTATCACAAAAATTTGACGTCACACTTTAAGTTTTTTAAGTCTTTGAGAGTTTAAGAGTTTTTTTCCCCCTGATTCCTTTCTGTTGTTTTTTTGAACTCTTGTACTACAAAACACATGAGCTTTCAAAGTTAACAATAAGCTTGTCAGTTTTTCATTCTTAATCCCCAACTTAGATTGTTTTCATGTTGGTTTGCTTTGATCTTGGCACATGTGCGATTGCTCACATGAACAGTTTAGTTTCTGTACAGATGTTGCCACATGTACTGCATGACGAATTGCAGCATCTGGGAATGGGGTCAGAACTGAAGGGATGAGATCATGTCATTCTAAAATCAAATATTTATGTGTTATGGAAAATAAGTATCAATAATAACTTTTTTGGCATTCGAAAGGCCAATGTCATTTCAACCTGCAGGTTTATAATCTCTGCCAGTTCCTGTACTCTGTGTGCTGGAAGCTGATGCCAAATGTTTTGGCTTTGGTACTAATAAATATTCCACCTAGAAGGGAAAATGTTTTGTAGCTTTGGCCTTCGTGCTATCTTCTTTTAATTACTGCAACACATCCCCAAACAAGTTTGGTCTTCCAGTTCTACCTTAGTAATATGGTGTGATATTAGAGCCAAAATGAAGACTGCTACTCACCCAGATGTGGTTACGTCCTTGTAGCAGGAGGCTGTTTCTATCCCAAAGCCAGCTACTGATCTGATTAATAATAGGCCTGCATCTTTCTGGTAATATTAGGATTTTATCCCGTACATAAAAAATAAATCTCAGTCTAGTCCTTATATTTTGTCATACAATAATGTGTATACTGTATGTTTTATGTTTAATATTTATGCTTGACATCATGTTGAATAATAGTAGTTTCTGTTAAAGAAACACCTGTCAATGCATGTCGCTTATAAATTTTGTATGTCGACCATTTTTCTGGTAGTTTTCTTTTTTAAACAAAAGCAAAACATGTTTAATAAAGTGCGTGACCAGCCTAGGCATGCTAGTCATTAACCTTTCCAATGCTAAAACCAGCCTATTTGTTCTACAGCAGAGGGAGTAAGCAATCCAGTGAAGATGGGGGTCTCTATTGTCAATAAGTGGGAGTTTCTTCAGTGTGGGCGTGATTTGGGTAAGCGGTGATTGGTCGTATGGACTGGGAAAAGGCAAAAGTTGAAGTAATAGTAAAATTATTGTAAACATGTAGCTACACTACGCTATATACATACCACCCTGAACACACCAGATCTCTTTGCTCTTAGAAGCTACATACATGTCAAGTTGTACGCGTTGTCCGTAAGTTATAAGGATTTTACGTCATTTTGCAGGTATATGTATAGAGCAATCTTACAAAATTTGTCAAGTCTTACAGATTTTTTCCAAACCCCATTTTCTAATTTATGTAACATGTCAGAACTCGTAGGATGATTTAAAAAACAACAAATAACACCAAATAAACATCTTCCAACCTGTTCTGCAGCCAGAGATAAGTTCTGCACTTTTTCTGCTCTCCTTTCCTCAGGCGCGCTCATTTTTTGCAGAACTTACAGATTTTGGAGGCTCCTTGTACAGGTAAATATCCAAAGGGGTTGACATGACGCAGGTCAGGCCTGGTTAGAACTTGGATGGGAGATGCCAGGTGCTATAAAAGCAATGTAGGAGTTGTGCCCACATTGGAACTCTGGCAATAGAAAACCTTTGACCATAGTTGGTCATCCTCTATCAAAGGATGATAAGAAGTAAATCTAATTTATTGACTTCAAATTTTATGCAGGTAGTAGCTTCCTGTCTTGAGTTATTAATTTGTATATTCCTTAAAATTAGTGATCTGATCTGGTACACTCCCTTTACACAAACTACTAACTTTGGCCCTAATATCATACCATATTTGTTACATGACAGTGTGTATATAATGTATCTGGTGTTAGCAATGCTTGTTTTGGCAGTAACACCTGTATATTTGTTGAAACCCGACACATTTTATGTTTTGACTAACTGATGGACACCGACATGATCGGTCAGAGTCAAATCGTCAAGCGATGTGTGGCCTGAGCTGCTTTCTTGCTTTCCACTCTCAGACCAGATTTGTTTGGTGGAAGTTTCCTTTTAAACCTTGCTGCTGCGCCGTTTATTTTAACGCTACACTGTGTGGACTAAGTAGGTAGAGCAATGACAGCCAAAATGTCTTTGTTTTTCCAAAGGTCTGCCATCTGCTGAAAAGCTCTTCATTCTGATACCTAATTGCTTTTTGATGGGTTTTCTGCTTCGCCACCATCATTCACTCCATACAGTCCGTGAAGAAAAGTAATTTGTTTGTTTTTTTAATCCATTTTACATTTTCTTCATAAATAATAATTTTCTTTTCATTTTGCCTTCCCTTTATATCTAACATATCACTGTGTGCATGTGCTTTTGTAGCAATAATTACATGCAAAATGTAATTAAAAAATACAAAAACACAACATTGTTTTGGTTTTGACGCAGTGTTCTGCACGGCCCTGTCTTTATGTAGTCGTCAAAGTGCTGCAAGTTTAAGTTGTTCCAGCTGCTGGTATTATTGAAGATGGTTTCCACACTTTATTAAATCCATTTTGTAACCAGTACGCCACTGTGTTTCCCTCTCCAGTTCCAGGCGTGTCACAGGTTGCTCATCCCATTAAGATGAGAGGATTGCAGCTATTATGGGTGAAAAATGGAACATCCACTGATTATAGCTCGACTCTGTGTGTGGACACAAAGAGCGCTGATTACTGCTGGCACTGTCGCCCCCCACCTCCCAGGATTCCTGGCATCGCCTGGCACAAAAGGGAGGCGCCAAAGCCTTTAACTACACACACCTAAATACCTCTCACATAAAGGGCTACATCACTACTTCATAAGTAAATCTTGTCCTCTTTGTAAAGCCAGAGAAAGCTCATTCAGCTCACTGGCATAAACACAGAAAATTTGCAGCACTTTCCTGTTCTGCATGATTTTATTTTTCCGATGATTGTCTTTTTGCATCGTGGTTTTCAACATTTGGCTTCCTTCATCGAAACAACAACAAAGCGTTATTGTCCCGCTTAACACAAAGTATGCAAATACGCACGTGCACGTTTTCCTGTCTGTGCTGCCCGTGGCAACGGCTTGGCGAAGATCAGCGGTGATGTCAGCAGTGATGTACGAGTGTTTGGAGTGTGAGGGATGACCTCAGCAGAGGGGAAATCCTGGGGGACTCATACCAGCTGCAGCTAGAGTTTGCCTCCAGGACTTTCTCACACTCTGCATCGCGGTTATTAGCTAAAGCTGCCCTAATCCCACCCCTCCACCCCCCCACCCCAATCCCACACCCACCCTCCACCCCCGCTTGCTGAAACTCTTGAATGTGATACTTCACAGGGCAAAACTCCCTGACACACACATACACATAAAGGCACTCACCACACATGTGGCGTTGGAAATATTTTTGAGCAATTGAACTCAGATGGATGAAGTCCATCTAAAGAAATGACTCAATTTTCTTCTGTTTGTGTTTCTTCCTTTTTTAAAATTAATCATGTGTAATTTTGCAGTGCAACACAAAGGTTGTAGTTCCTGATATGTTTTAACGTAAATGTATTCCAACTAACAAAAATATTGTGATTTGGACAATTTGTTTTGCCATGGCTGGGCTTTTACAAAGTTAAATTGAGCCCATAAAGTTTGTGCAAGTTTTCTTTTATTATACTGAAAACAAATAATTTGAAAATGGGGAGAGAAACAAAATTTTTGCCTGAAAAACTATTTTGAAACTAAAACAAAATGATTTGTATGTTTTTATTAAGATACATCATAATTAAGATACATAATAATTAAAGTATGGCAGGTCAATACCTGCCATACTTTAATTATATAATTAATGACCAGCCATATTTTTTTAATTATAGGACACAATAATATGTTATACTTTGCTAATTATGATACAATAACCTGAAATATATTTATTCTATGCTACAATTACCTGCAGTAAATTTTAATTATGACACAATAGCCCATCATACCTTGTTAAATATATAATAAAATGGCCTGCCATATATTTATTATATGATACAACAGCCTGCTATTCATTGTATGTTACATAATTCATTAATCTGTCATGTCTCAAATTATATGACACCGCAGTCTGTCATTTTTTCATGTTTCATGTTAAAAGTAAGACCTGTAGTGTCTGACATGTCATAATGCTCTACATTTCCACGGATGCTTGCAGTTCAGTTGTGCAAATCATGCTGTGTCAGCAATAATAGACTCAATGAACAAATTGTACTTTTACATTTAAAAAAATACGACAAAAATTGTCAACAGAAATGTTGAACTAAATTTAAAATTGAATCAGTTTTGTTGGCTTTTGTATATCTTGGTTTGGTCGACATAATATTTCATGGTTAATTTTTTCATTTTAAAGCTAAGGGTAAATCTGATTCATTTTAAGTAACATTTGAGTAAGGTGTTTTTCTGGTAATATTAGTAAGCTCCCACTATGTGGGTAGTATATTTTTATGTTTTAATTTTTGTTTTTGCATTTATTGATTATTTTTGATCAAAGTGATGTTCTTACTAATCTGCATTCAAAACATTCATGTGGAACAAACATTTTTTTCCAGCATTTTGATAGTTTTTCTCCCTCTTTAGTAAACATTTAGATCTTAAACTTGCTCATACGATAGATTTCTTAAAAACCTTTCAAAGACAAAATCTTGGAGCATATTCCATATTCAGTACCTTTGTAAGTATATGGTTAAACCAGGACTATTTATAAAATGTTTTTATAGTGAGTTTTGTATGTTCTAGGCCAGTGGTTTGAGGTTTTTGCCATCTGCCATATGACTCCTTGTAGAGTGGACAACATAGCCATCTTCTTCTTGTGGTCTGCACTCGGCATCAGCATATAATAAGTGATGTTTTAACAGGTTTTATGCATTTTTGACACCAGCTGCAGTTGCCGCGTTGACATAATCTCACTTGTCGACACGAGTCATCCCTTCCCTCCTCAGAACGGTTGTTTAGTCAAGGCTGGCACAGTTCTGCCCGGCCTCAGATTCAATCACCAGTTAGCCAGTTCATAAATGAATGGTTGCTTTTTCTTCCCCTCCTTGGACAGCTGCGCCACCAGCCACGAATGAAAAAATAATCATAGACGTACCAACCACATCCATGGACCCAGATCAGGAATGTATGTGTGTTCTGTGGGATCCAGCAGTGGATAAAGAGTTCTCTCATTCTCAGACACACTTGTGCATGAACCTGTTTGCACGCAAAGTTGTACTGTTGTCAAATATTTAAGTGTTGTGATGCAGGATCGCTTATTTTCCTGTTTTGGAATTTTAGTCTTGATGTATCGAGTGTTTGATGGCTGCAAAATGCACGTGTTAAAGGAAAGTTTGTATTGTATGGAGGGCCAAGTGTAAAATAAAATGTTAGAATTCTCAATCCTAAATCTAATTGTTGCAGCTAAATGAAAGCTTACGTTTCTTTGCTGTTGGTGCACAGCTTTTGTTTATCCTGCAATTGCTAATGATTAGCATTGTTAGCATCATTAACGTTTGCTTTTGTCTCAAGGTGATGATGTCACAATAAAAGCACCAACGGCACAGACTGCGTAAAGCTTAAAAAAAACCTGAATAGATTGTTATCTTTATAGATAAGCCACCAAAACATAGGTGTTCATATGTCTGTTACTAAAATATCTTGTCTACCACCGGACAATTTTTAATGACACTTGCAGAAATTAATTTTAGCAAACAAAAATATGAGTCAATTTTAGAGATATTGAGTTAGAATTTTGTGTGGTAGTAGCTGACACTGATCCCCAACCTGTACTTTGAGCACTAACTGGTGTTTTCTGGCAAAATATCCCTGGATGAATTTTATTTTATTGTCATTTTTTTTTTATATTTATTGACAGATTGATTTTAAATTGAGTTCTCCTGTGGAGCCTATAGTGAGCAAATCAAAAGTCTCACTTTCTGACTCCTTCAAGTTTTTACTTTCATATTATCTATGCCAAAAAAAAGGTTTTGTCTTTGTGGAACAATTTTAGTCTAATTTTTGCCATGTTAAAAAGCTCTTGTCTCAACATGTCCAGTGATAACCTGAATGTATCATCTGCCCTTTAGCCCCAGGGGGAGCTCTTACTTCAGCTTGTAAAACTCTTGTCCTGTCCTGCTGTATCCTGCCCCCTGGAACCATGAAACTCCCCTCTTAACCTCTTTCTCTTTTTTGTTCAGATCTGAAGACTTTTCTTCTATTTATTACACGGTTTGTGTCACGCATTTTCGTCGTGTTACACAAAAAAAAGAAGGCAGTTTTCTGATTTACGCACGAAGACCAATGCATTTTTTCTACTATTTTGCTGCAGCATTACATCATGTGTGACACCCGGGCTGCTGCTGTAAACATGTTTCCACCACATGCTTGTGGATTTCTACCACCAGACTTGTGTGAATAAATCCACACACACATTAAAATGTTTAGCTGATGTTATGAGGTGACAAAATGGAACTATGACTAAATTATTGATTTTAGAGGTGATGCTCTGCTGCCCTTTTGCACTCCCTGGAATAAATCCTGTTATTAAGCTTTGGTGTTAAAACACCTTCTTTTTTTGGGTTTGTTTTCAGTTTTGAGATTATTTGGATCAGTCCATTTCACAGCTGGCCTTCGATGCTTTCCAAACTTTTAAAGAAAAAATAAAAAAAATATTGAGAAATATGTTGAGAGACACTGACGTTAGGCTCTTAGTGACCCACATACACCACAAAGTTCACATATCACAAAAAAATCATCTCAGTCTCAACAAACTGTACATTTTAACATAGAAGGTTAAATCTAAAGTACATGTCATTTTTAGTCCTGAAATAGATTTGATGCTTACAGTTAATTTGCACAATTATTGCTATTTTAGTTTTACCACTGCAAAGTGGAGAGGAAAGGGATAAATCAAAACGAAAGGGATTAATTTTGCACACCCCTGAGTTTGACTCAATTTGTGCACCTCCTCGGATCATAAGTCTGTCATAATTTTTTTCCTGTAATTTTGTATTTTTCTGCACAGTATCTTGCTTTTATTTTAATTTTTATCTAAGTTCAACTTTATAGTCTGGTAAAGTAAATATTATTCTTGTTTGTATTTTGATCTATGTTTATTTTTTACTACTATCTTTAATTCTGTTGTTATTGCTGCAATTGATAATGTCACATAGCAGTATACTGTTTCTGTGGATTGATGTATGTATGCTGCTGTTACACCTGAATTTCTCCGTGCGGGACAATAAAGGCTGTTTCTATTCTATTCTATTCTATTCTATTCTATTCTATTCTATTCTATTCTATTCTATTCTATTCTTCTAAATATTCTTCCTGCAAAAAGCCAGATTTACACCACAAGATATTGACCTCAGTATGGGCTCAGCACAAAACCCTGAAGCCCAAAATGTCCCTGCCAACAGCAGCCTCTTGATTGTACATGTGTGTGTATGTGTGTTTACATGTCTTTGTCTATTTTGACATTATACTATGCTAATGGGGACATTATGTAACTGTGTGGACTTTGGTTCACCTAATGGAAAACCTCCATTTGGGGGTCAGGGGTTAGGTTTAGGGTAAGGGGGTCAGGGTTAGTAGTGTGGATGAGTTTTACATCATTTTTGTTTTCTGTCGGACATAATGAATATTTAAATATAAACGCATAAGAAATCATAATTTAGATTTAAAAATAAAACTTCCTTTTCTGTTTTGCATGTTTTTTCTAACATATATTTGTTAAATCTATTAGTTATCTGGAGATAAAAGTATTATCAGGTTATATTTTAACACAGAAATCTTGGTTTCGGGCTGATACAGAACCATCTGTAGCTCTAATGACCTGGTGTGGTGGTCTTAGCTCCAGGGAAGTTCCTCTTCTCTAAAAGGTGATGGGTTAGTGAACCAGCCTTTGTACTGATGGCTGACCTCTAACCTCACGCTGAACATAGACTAATCATCATTGACTCCTACATTTGTTTTGCGTTTTAGCCATGGCCACGATCTGTTTGCAGATAATCAAATCTGCGGGACGACAGAAATCAACCTAAAGCCAGCGAAAGTCAGAGGAGTGTTTTTAATTAGGTTTAAAAAAACGGTCTGGACCAGAGGTTTCAGACAGGACTCCCCACCAGCCAGTAATGAGCTCTAGTCGGGCTAAAGCAACCATAACTACAGCTTATGTCAAGCATCGGGGCATCGCCATGGTGACCATCAGGGTTGTTTTATTCCCTGAAAAGTTCTACAGCAGCCAATTATATGGCCGAGACAGAACCGGAGTCAGACATGATACAGTTTTAATGTTTCAGATTTAGAAGCTGTTTCCAACTAATCATCATGGAAAGTTAGAAATGTTACCTGATAGTTCTTATTCTTATAAAATACTTAAGGATTGCGTAAACCCCTCAAAAGAGCTCTATATCCTCACTGAAATGTTTATGGCACGTTCTACAAACAGGGTCTATCATGTGATTTTTTTATTTCTTCAAGTAATTAAAAACTTTTTGTGTTTTTCTTCTTTTTTTGACTCAGTTCATATTTTATTGGTGTAAAGATAATGATGGGTTAAAACGGAGTGGAATTCCTGTAAAAGTGGGTGGCTGCAGTGGTTGAGCTGAGCTTGCATTACATGTGCGCATTGTGTGGTTGAGTTCAGAGCCAGCTTGTCAGACAAACGGAAACTGCACAAAGCCTCAAATACACACAGAGAAGTGCCTGAAAGGTGTTTTTTTTATGCAACAACACTGTAAAAAGAACTCAGAGGCTCAAAACATGTTTTCAAAAAAGAAAAAAAAAAGACTAAGCAAATGTTCGGAAAATATCAGCAAGTTTTTGTCAACGCAGTACATGCAGGGTAACATTAGACTGGTTGTCCCATGATTGAGTAATACTGTGAGATACAGATGTTGAAGTGAAAGTGTTGATCTCATGCAGTGATTTCTGCCTGCAACTCAAAGAGAAAAAGACAAGAAGAAGGAAGTGTGACTGTTGTGGTCAAACACTATGAGCTAAACTAGTTAATAATGTCTACAGGGAAGTACCAGTAGATATATAATGTACTTTGATCAAGCTACAACAGTTATCTATTAATAAATATCTGATAACATCAAAGATTTTTACTTACTAAAATTACTTTTGTCTTGTAATTGTATGACTTTTTTTTCTGGTAATATTGTGACTATATTATCATAATATGACTTTATTCTTTTATCATTTTATTCTCTTGAAAGTTATGACTTTTTTTCTCAAAATAATCAGACTTTTTTCCTGTAATATTACAACTTTAATCTTGTAGTATTGTGACTTTCTTCTTGTATTCTTATAATTTTTTTCATATTGTGAAGTCTTTATTCCTATCCACATTTATTCTTGCATTATTATAACTTTATTCTCATAAAATTATGACTTTATTGTAGTAAAATTATGACTTTATTCTCATAACATTATGACTTTATTATAAGAAAATTATGAATTTATTCTTGTAAAGGTACAACTTCATTCTTGTAATAATGACTTTATTCTTGTAAATAAAAACTTTATTCTAAAATTTAAAAAATGATCCCAGCCTGGCCCTAACATATCGTAACATGTCAGCACATTATCTAAGTTTTGGTTTCTTGTACTTCAGTAGAAATTGGCTCAGTGGGAAGAAAAACTGAGTTGTAAAAGTGAAACAAATGAGTTAATAAAGAGGTTTCTGCTGAAATCAGTGATTATTTTCAACAATACAAAGTTATGAAGCACTGAGAAACACAAACTGTGTTGAAAAGTTCTCTAATGTTTTGACATTTATCCACCATCGTAAACGGAGTTTTACTGTTGCTGTTTATGTAGCTTTTGTTATGCAAATGGCCCAAATGCAGTGTGTGCGAGACAGATCATGCATGGTGAGTTGTGTGTGTGTGTGTGAGATATATGTTGGCTGCGTGGATTCTGACAGTAATTACAGAAGTCTGTACCACAGCAGCCTGGGGCGGGCTCAGTAACAAGTCATTATAACATCTGATACATAACCAAATGTCAGCTGTGTCTGCAGCGTTTGCTGTTAGCAACATGACATAAATCAGCCCAGATGACAGAGCTGCATTTGTTTCTGATGCTTGCTTGTTTGGATTTTTAAATGATTAACGTCATATAATATGTTCTGTATTTGTGTTTCTCTGTACATTTTTTTTATAGCAGGATATTTCTGTACCTGTAGCCTTTTACTCTCTAATCTAACACAAGATTTTCTTCTTCTTTGTCTTTTTCTGCTTCTGTAAAACATTAAATACGTCTAATTTCTAGTTTTAATCAAAGTGACGCCCTAGTATTTTTATTTTGGGGTTTGTTCAGTAAATGCACTTTAATAAAAGTGTGTTTTTTCCTAATTTAATTGGTTAATTCTCAGCTCAATATTTCTTTTTTTGTTCAGATGCTAATGTCAACTGAGACAACTGATGACAAGAAGTCTATTTACTTGGAAAAATAAAGCAGATGCAGAGCCATCAAACTTTATCAACCCGCTATCATGTCAGATTTAAACAGGATGAATAAAGAGGCTTTTCTGTTACTGTGAGTGAGTTTAAAAATGCATGCATGCGTGTGTTTGCTTTGTGTGTGTGTGTGTGTGTGTGTTTGGGTTTTATAAACCTCAGTGGAGTGCTGTAAATCTAAGCTTTGGATGAAACTGCAGGGGATAATTACTTGCTTGGTTCACAGTGCTCATTAATAACATTAAGGCCAAGCCTATTTTATTTTATTTTATTTTATTTACTGTTTCTTGCTCAGAGGCTAACATATGGCAGATTGGCTGACTTTGCATATGTGTGCATGTGCAGCAAGCTTTAACAAATGAGCAGGGGATGTTTTGTTTTTTTTGCCTGTGAGTATATTTGACAACAGCAGGGGGAACCAGTATGTCCCATTACTGACTCGCTGTGTGGATGGGAAACCGAGAGAGTCAAAGTGCTGAGGATTTTTGAAAAGCTTTAGAAAACTGCCCTGATGATGAAAGCAGGGCTGTTGGATCACGGTTTTGTATTTTTTCTGTATAGTTTTGAAGATTAAAGCTACATTCTGTCCTTTCTATCTAGTAGTATTTGTTGGTTTGTCAATACACTCCCTGGTCAAAAAGGAAAAGTGTCCACCTGGATTTAACTGTGATGTGGGGTTGCTGCAGGTGGTCAGGTCTAGGTTCAGCAACAGTTTGTGCTTAAAGAAAGAGGTCAGCTGACTACCTGAATATACTGAATGACCAGGTTATTCCATCAGTGGATTGTTTCTTCCCTGATGGTACGGCCATATTCCAAGATGACAATGCCAGGATTCATGGGGCTGGAATTGTAAAAGAGTGGTTCAAAGAGCATGAGACATCATTTTCATGGATTAGCGCCACAGAGTCAATTGAGAATCTTCACGATGTGTTGGAGAAGGTCAGAAATGCAAGATCTTGGTGAAAACATTTTACATTTGTAATTATTTTAACATACTTAAAATTAGCTGAACTTAATTTGGTGGAAGCAAATAATTCCATAGTAAGCAAAGAAAAAAGCCAATCTGCTAAATGAGAAGCTAGTTCCATAGTGGATTAGTGTAACTGTGCTCACCATCCTGTGAATAAATATGACAAAAACTGTCCTGTAGCTTTAACCAGTTTATTCAAATTTATAATTTCACAAATTGTCTGTCATGAGGTTTTTAATTATTACTGCTTTGAACTTTATTTACGAGAAGGATAAAAATTGTTTACTAATGCAACAATACTTGGGAGAGATTTGTTCTTCACGTAAAAACTGGAGTCTCTGAGCTGAAGTTCAATTCAAATCAATGCAATTCAAAATTTTATTCATTTCATTAACAAAATGACTAAATACAATAGAAAACAAAGAAAATACACAAATCAAAAATCCAAATAAAATGAAAGGTAGAAGAAGAAGAAGAAATCTTATGTCTGCCCCTTTTATCCCCAGAATATATTCAAACAAAACATAATTTACAAAACAGTACTAAATAAAAATAAAAACATCAACTCAAACAACAATTCATATAGCTTCACATTTTACTTTTCCATTCTTTCAACAAACTTAGCTAGCAGTTCTCTGTTTAGAAACTGGACTACAACAGTACTTTTCAGTCCTCATCCAACAGACTGACATGACTCACTGAGCATTAGCTCTGGGCCTTGCAGTGCCAACATGACAACAACACGACTGCCAGCCAAGTCGTATGACCCCCCCCCCCCCCACACACACACACACACACACACACCCTGACACATTTCACCTGTAGATTTGATCATACAAATATAAAAAAGAGTCAGTTTTGGGTTTGTATTATTTGTTTCAAGCACATCTGTGAGCACTACATCAACACCACAAGTAAGGACTGGCTTTTCATGCAGTGCTGTTCATTCTTTAAGAATCTCATTCACATCCAAATAAACATCTGTCCTTTCAGCCATGCCTGATTAAACTGGAAAAACTAAAAAAAACCTGGAATCCTCTGTTCACATAGAGTTGTAACACAATCTGTTACTGCGAGGCTTTTGAGAACCTTCTCTGCAGTGGAGAAACGTGGCTTAGCAGAAATATGTCTTGTTTTTCTATGACCCTATTTTTAAATCATTAAAAATATGGGTAATGACTCTTGAATGCACTTGTAAATGCTAGTGGCGTGCTTAAACTGACAGCAAAACAATGCGGGCTGATATGAATGCAGGTCACAAAGCAGGGAGAAATGCTCAGAAAAGATTAGGTTCATTTAATTAAAAAAAGAAGAGTAGAGGTGAACACCAGGGGAAAACAGCCAGAGAAACTGTTATGTCTGTTTTAAAAGCATCAGCCGGTTATATTGTGATAAAGCACAGAGAGGTATGTGGTTTTCCTTTTTATCCTCCCAGCATCTCTTCCTTCTTGGCTTTAAATTCCCATCTCACCATTAAAACGATGCATGCCTGCATCTAGAATTGATGTTCCTTGACAATGCCCCCAAACCAGATTGTTTCTTTTTTTGTTTTTTTTTGTTTTTTTTCCTGACACTTCAAACACTGTCGGAGGTGTCGGAGAAGTCCTGACTTGATGTTTGATGCCACTCACGGCAGGTTATCACATGCACCTCAGACCGCAGACGGATCGTCGTGCCTTTTATTGCCTCTCTTCCTGCTCTTGTCATTGTTCCACCTCTTGCTCAAACACTCAATTTCTCCTTTTTTGTTTCACCCCTGCCCAACGTTATCCGCCGTTGCTCCGCATGAATAGCATTTCTCCAGCCTTTGAAAGACCTGAATGTTTGAACTACCTATGAAAAGTAATACCTTGCACACACAAACACTAAGAGACAGTGGGTGTCCTTAAAGCTTTGTTTTTAGTAGAAAGACCAAAGTGTTTAATTTAATTTAATGTCCTGCCTAACTGAGTGTTTTTTCATGTGAGAATGTGTGTGTTTAGGGATGGTTGAGGCAAGGAAATAGTAATTAGTTGTCATGCTAATTGGGCTCGGCTGATAACTCCCACACAGAACTCAGCAGTGTGTGCAGCACTGTGGGGCCTGCCTGCTCTTTTCTAACACACATTCATTCCATTGCATGTTAGGAAAGACAAAAGCACACAACTATACACACACACGCACATACAGGTGCTCATGCTTGGACTAGTTCAAAGGAAATGCCTAGGGGCCATTGGGTCTTTGAGTCATCACCTAAATAGAAATAACTGTGAAATTCTCAATTATATTTAAGAAAGCATAATTAGACCCCCAAGAATACTCTCACAATGTTAGTCTTAGTTATAAAAGTAATCCTAAAAATTATATAAGAAAGGGAACACAGTTGAGTAATTTCCTACAAAAATGCAGTGCCTAAAAAGCAGAAAATATTGAAACTACTAGAAAGATTGTGCAAGAAGCAAAACAAATTTTAAAATCCTTAAGAATCATTGTTGACCCACAAAAGGTCTAGTTGTGAAGTTTGTTATTTCTACATTACACAGAGTTAGAGCTCAAAAAAGAAAATGCCCACTGACTGACGGACCACTTGCATTAGTTTCACCAGCTATCTTCTATTACTAATTAGCTTTCACCAATCACTCTCAGCTACACCAAAATGTAGCTCAGTATATCTCCAAAATGGATTCAGTTGAAGCTGAAAGAAAGGAATAGAGTTCAAAACAGATTAAATTAAAAGCAAAGTAGCTGTACAGGGTTCAACATGGCTAACAGTAGCTAAAGTTACCAAAAGGCAGCTAAAAGTAACAGAGATGAGTTTAATTTTGCAGGCATACAGCATGATACAAATGAGTGTAAAAAAAACTCACGTTTGCAAAAAAGTGAGAAAAAATATATGTTGCAATTTGTCTTAAATAATCTAAAGATGAAACCTAACAATCACTATAGCTGAAAAAGCTGAAATTAGATGAAAATAATTAAAAAGTAGCCAAAAAGGCAGAAAACAGCAAGAATTAGCAAAAAAATCAGCTGAAAAAAGCATAAAAGCTTAAATTATCAGAAGTGCAAAAAAGTTAAATTAGTAGATAAATAGCTGAAAGAAGCAGAAAGATAGCTATAATACATAATATAAGAAGCTGCAGGAAGCAGCAAACAGCAGAAGTTGAAAACAACAGAACCAGGTTAAAAAGTCCAGTCAAAGTTTTTAAGGATTTTAATGGATGTTACATACCTTTTTGATGAGAAGAAAAAATAGCTAAAAAATATAAGTTGCTAAAATACCAAAACCAATGGCAGAAAAGCGCTGAGAGTCTTAATATATGAAATGTTGAAATAGAACAAAAGTGGTGGAAAAACTTAGATGTTAAAAAATGTACAGAAGAAAATTGGATCATCTCAATAGTGTGACTGCCTACTAAGTAAAATATAAAATGTGTCAGTGTTGTGTGGTCATGTATAACATTTCGGTACAACACTGGCGCCCCTGATGTCCACTCAACATGCTTTAATCCCCTCTTCCAGAACATTTTGGCTCCCTAAGGGGATATTTTTAAGTCTGGGGTCCCTGACCTCCAGGAAGGGTCACTCTCACTATCAGGGGAGGTCCTGCCCTGCTTTGCCTTTACACCACCTGCATTCTTTTTCTATCTCTGGCTCAACTTTGTCCACAATCTCATGATTTTAGTCCTTCGTCTATCTTCTTTTTTCTTAATGTCTTTGATGCCCTATCTTTAAAAGGACATTGATTTAAATAATCAATGTCTTTAATAGCCACATTATTTCTGTAATCAATCTGGTTGAGTTTAAGTTTATAACTTTTTAACTTCTCACCTCATGTTATGAAGTGTTACAAACTACTTTGCAGTTTTCTTCTCCTGGCATCTGTGTGTGTAGACATGCTCCTTGGTTTTGAGATAATTTTGACAAGGCATCTCTCGTGAAAATTTACACTCTCTGATAGATATCTGTACAGCTGCCTTGGTTTATCTGGGTCTTTAAGATTACTTAGCCTGTGGGAGTACTTGAGTGGTTAATGAAAGAACACAAGTGGGAGATAAGTTGACTCTTTGTAGACTTAAGGTCTCTGCAGAGCCTTCTTGACTTTGCAATAGTTGCAAGGCATGCAATACCTCCTTTGTGCTTTTGTCTTTGCCATTGGATAACAAGGTTGACACTTCTTCTCTGCTTGCTTTAGTTTATTTTTCTTGGTCCCACATGGTTAAGTAGCTGTTATGGCGGCTAAGTTTCTATTTAACTTAAACTTCCATTTAGGAAATGGAGCTTTTTAGTTGTTAAAAATAAATGAGCTTCTTCATTGAGCACATGCAAGCTTTTTTCTGAGTTGTATATAAAAAATTAAACACCGCATACTGTATATAAAAGATCTTTTACACAAAAAAGTAGCTTTTTGGTAGTGGTCCCAATGTTCTATATTTGGGTGAATGATGTGTTGACATAAAGAGTGTCTGTCCATAGAGAAGAATGTGAATATTCTTGTGTGGGTTTTGAGTATAATGTCCAACACAAACTGGAAAAAATGGTCACGGAACCTCCCAACAAATTACTACCAAAGGTGTAACAACAGGATGTTCAAGCAGCCATGTACAGCGGCCGCCTTTGCCACACATTGCTTCAACCTCATCAAAGTTACAGATGTGAGGTCAGCAGTGCAGACCCCCCACCCTGTCCACCCACTGCCCAACAAAGCTGGCCTTGTGTAAGAGTGTATTTTGTGTGTTTAGACTAAAGGCAGGATACTGCTGCAGCTAAGGCTTTTTATGGTAGAAACACACATTTTGACTTTGATTTTCAAAAACTAAAAGTTATTTAACCTTGAATTGTTTGCATTTTGGATGTAAAAGGTAGATGATGGATTAGGTAAATTATGTTAGTTAATGTGTAAATATTTTCTAGGCTGGGGGGGTTAGAGCACAAAGCTGCCTATTTTATCGGGGCTGTGATCTTTTTAGTAATTATCAGAGATTAGCATTTAATTGCTCCATTTCACGTATTTCTTAACATGATCCTGCTTGCAACCTGCTTCCATGGCTAATGATGTGCTCTGTCTCATTAACTAATTGAAGCAAGCGTGAATGGTTTTGAACATAGTGTTTATGAGTTGTTTTGGGTTGGTTGTGAACTGCGGTAGATGGGTAGAAATGAAATGGTGCAAAACTACGGACCAATTCTGAAAATAAATTTTAGTGAAGAAAAAGATTTAGGATAGGGCTCCCTAAAGGTTTCTGCAGTTAAAACACAGATTTATATACCATTCATGGTCCACCTTTGGCCCCAGTGACTTCAAGGCCTGTGTAACATGAATCTTATCTGTATGAGGGGTCTGCCAAGTCCTTCTGTGGTCAAATGCCTGCAGCTCATGATTCTTTCTTTGGCTGCGCAGACTGTGCATGTAGCTCCCATTCAAAAGGTGGCGTCAAACACACCACAAAGAAAACCATGGGTACATGAGAAGAAAAAGGAAAACAATATGATCACTTGTTGTGCAGATAATTTCTACCATTTATCAATCAGGGTCCACAAAAGCACAAAAACCAAGCTAAATTCCTAGCGAGAGATTAAACCGTTTTCTTTAGAGTTGACAGTTGACAAACCGGTGCATTATTGCCACCTATAGAAGTAGAATGTGAAATCGTAGCCTCACTGACCGAGATAACTGTGTAAACTTGAACAAGGTATTAACAGACTTGTATTCTGAACAAAGTTACAACTTTTGAAGCTTTTTAATTTTTAGCATCTCTAATGCTCCATTGTAGTCATGCTTTGGGTACACGCGCACCCTCACCAACGATGTATGTTTGACACTTCCGTTGTTGTAGTATTCTCCGAAAGAACATGTGGCAGTACTCTTTGTGATCTGTGAAATGTTGTAAATAGGAGAGCATAAGCTTGACGGACAAACTATTCGAATCATGGTGTGCGGCACACACAGCCTTTGCGGAGTTACAAAATTATGGAGGTGCATGACCATGTGCCGGGACACTGCCCGGGGCCAACGCGCTGGGGCGGGGACCAGGCTTTAGCAGCTAAACTTCAAACTAAGAGCGTCATAAAGAAATACAATAACATTTAACAAAATTTAACTAAATACAAAAATTGTCTATGTATCAAATATGGCAGATAAAGTATTTGCTATTTGTTGTTTGACTAACTTTGAATGGTATTAATAAAAAGCAATCAAAGAAAGGCTTTTACTTTGAAATGGTTAAATTGGAGTTCTCACAAGTTAGTCAGATCTATAACTCTGGTTTGGATAGGAAGATTTGTCACGAACAATCCCACCCACCTTCATATTAAACCAATAGCATCAAACTACCAAATTTGCATCAGTCCTGGTAACCAACTTAGCAGTTAGCTTTAACTACTACTAATTTTTCCATCTGTTTAGCGGATTAACGTTAGCAGAGCTACCATTCTTGTTTAGCAGATTACTGGTTAGTGAAATTAACTTTTTGTTTGTGCACACCACTGATGAAAAGATATGTAAAGAAATTAGTCATTAATTCCGATCTCCAAAAACTATATTTTCTTATTGTGCAAATAACATTTCCTGCTATTCATTTTTCTTAAATGACCTTTTTGGGACAGCTAAATTACAATAGAAACCTGGGCTTCAGCTGACTAAAATCAATGGAAACTTTTGTAAGATGTATCTTCCTACACAGGCAGCAAAAGGCTCACGTGTAATATTTCAGTGATGTATTTCATGCAAGTCTTTTGTCCCATTGGTGTCTAATTACACCCTTTCTTCAACTGCAAGTGAAACCATAGCTTCAGGGATGATTGTGTAACTGATCGCCTTTTTCATATGGTCAAGAAAAGAATGCGAGATTAATAGCTTCACTTGTTTCTTCTCTATCCTTTGTTATGCTCCTGATTTCATGGGGTCTGCAAACATCAGGTAAAGCAACTTTTTTGATCAGCTTTATAAAATGTTCAGTTTTACTTTATATCTCTTCATCCTGGGTTCTGCTGGCCTCTGTCACAAGACCTGGCAGCTGCAGCCACTCTGGGGGGAATAAATATGCGCTTCACAACAACAGGGAGAACCAGAGACAAGCTTCAGGACTTCTTCATTATAAAGGGAGAAAGAAGCCTGCAGGCAGAGCAGAACAAATGTCTGATCAGACAAGAAAGCTGAGCAATTTCATGCTTGTACATTAAATGATCCTCTGTGTGATACTTGTATTCAAAGAACATCTGCTGCACAAAAAAAGCCCTCAACTTTATTCAGAAACCACTTTTAGTGTTGTGTGTGTTACTTTAAAAGGATCCTAAAAATCTGATAAACATTTACTTCATCTGTAAAAATACTGTAGACTGTTTCATTTTTATATAAAAAAAAAAGATCCTGTCACACAGACAGCACCATATTATTTACACCACAAAGGTTAGTAGACAGTAAATTACTACGTTTAATAGCCTGTTAGCTTTTGCATTACTGCCTGAGCTAATATATGGTGATATAGTGTTAGCACCCGAGCTAGTGGGCAGCACAACGGCTCAGTGGTTAGCACCAACGCCTCACAGCAAGAAGGTTCTGAGTTCGTTTTCTGTGTGAAGTTTGCATGTTCTGCTGGTGCTTCGGTGGGTTTTCTCCAGGCACTCTAGTTTCCCCCACACCCCAAAAACATGTACAATAGGTTGCCTTCAGGCCCAGGCCTCTCTTGCAAAAAAGAGAATGAAGATGGAAGAAAATCCTCTCACAGGAACACAAAACATGATCTTTTAGTTTTCTCTAGTTTTATTTTAAAACTGACACCCAGTGTTGGTGTTAATTCCCAGTGTTAATTTCCTCAGTGTTGTATCAACACTGGTAAATAAGCTCCACCCCTGCCCTCTTCTACCTCATGTCAGACAGACAAGTATTAAAATCGACACAATGAGTGAGAGGTATGTCCTGGTGTGTGAGGGTGACTCCATTATACTTTGGTTGGTATTAAAAAAATGGGTGTTAAAATTTGACATTTTCACAAATGTTATTTTAAGACCAGCAAGTGTGGACACATATAGACACTATGGTGTTGAAATTAACACTGACATTTTTGCTGTGATATGGAGTTAATCTTGTACATCACAATAATGTAATATTAACAATAAATCATTGTAATTTCAGAACTCTTGTAGAGTTACTGTTTTACACTACAGAAAAGTAATTTTAACACAAACTTAGTGTAATTTTATAGAGTTATTTTTACCTCTTAGTTAATAATTTTAACACTTTTATAAGTTTTAATTTAACACTAAATTAGTGGTTCCCATATAAACTCTGAGTGTTAATTTTAAATCTGATAGTGTTAAATTTACTTTCAAATTTGCTGTGCAAAGTTAAGGAAATGTTTTTACTAATTGGTTTAAAATGAGGAGCTTTAAGCTGGTGTTTTCTTCCTGCTGTTGGGAGGAGTGTGAAGAGGGGAGGAGGGGAACAGAGAAGGGGGGAGGCGGCGCATTGTTTCGACTTGGTCAAACAGGACTTCTCTCTCGCTCCAACTTTTTTTTTCCAGAGCAGTGCGCTCGAGTCCGCCTGTTGCGCCACGTTAGACGCCTTTTGCTGTCACTTATTCAAAGATTCCAGAAACTTTTTTTCTTTTTCTTTTTTGGCCGACTCTTCACTTATCTGATTATCCTCCCCCCTCCACCCCGTGTCTGAGGGTTTGGTTTTGAGCCCCGGGGGCAGGGATCCACCACGGCGCTGTCTTGCGCGGACTGCGGAGCTTTCTGACAGATTGTTGCTGCGAGCATCTGGTCTGGTTTGAGTTTGGTTTTTTCTTTTGTCATCTGAACGTAACCCGTTGTTTGTTTTTGTTTTTTTCTGCGTGAACATGTCAGGACGCAATTTCTTCGCTAAACCTCGGCTCGTGCCAAACAATGCTGGGACCTTTCTCCTGTGCGCCAAGGGCAGCTTTCTGTAGGAAGAGCCTTCCTATTGGCACCAACACCTTGTCGACTGGAGATCAGGCTGAGATTTACAGCAGTTTATCCACAGTAAAGATTTAATTCCTAAAAGATATTATGGAAGGTGATCGGGAGACAGGCGCGCCCTCAGACGGGCCCCTGACGCACACAGCTGCTGCGTCCGACAGCTTCTCCCAGCTTTGGACAGATGTGATGGTGATGTTGGTAAGTTGTTTATTTTAGTTTTTTGAGGGGGATGATTTGTCTCATTTAAAGTATATTCGGTGTATTGTGTTGTGGTGCTTTTAAATCACTCCTCACCAAAACAACAGGCCCCAATCAGCACAGTCTCTGTGTGCAGGTTGATTTGACTTATGAGCTCATTCTGCTGAATCCTTAGGTTACAGGCTGTAAAATAACACATTGTGCTCTATGCTATATTATTTCAAATGCAGGCTTCTAATGGTTGCAGAATACTGTGTAGCTACTTACTAAATTTCTTTGAGTGGAATCTTGTTGCACCATAGTTCAGGGATGAACAAAAGCTGGTGATTTACACTCCTAAATACATATAACTCATTTTTAGTGAGCTTTTCTGGATCATATGTCAGTTTTTCACTGTCTTCAGTGATGATTGTAGCAACTTGTCCCCTTTTTCCTCATTATTTCGTTGCAAACCCATAATTGATTTTGCAGGCAGCTGATTGGTCTGCAGACCAAACCTTTTACAAATCAAAGTTGCTCATTTAGTTTGGTCTAACACTGAGGATACAGTGTGTGAAGAGGTGGGCGGTGTGCTGTCATGCCCTTCTGACTCTCTAGGTGGGAAACCATGGCTCCCAGCCAGGTGATTGATCCTGATTTATTGCTCTGGAAACAAACGTCTGCAAGTCTGTGCTCATCTTTGTTGCCCCCCCCCCTTACACACACACACACACACACACACACATACACACACACACACACACACACACACACACTCTCTCTCTCTCTTTTACTTGAACTGAGACACAGAAACACTTCATCAAATTTGTTTTTTAACTATTTGTTCACGATGAGCTCAAACAAGGTTTACAGAAGTTTCAGACCAATGTATTAATGAAGAAAAAAAACAGAGCATCAGTCAAACTTTGACCAAATTTAAAATAAATGTTTACGATGTGAATAGTTTGCACCATAACACTTGGTAGGTTTCAGTTTTCTTTTATTTTTATTTTTATTTACACAAATATAAGAAGTGTGAAAGAAGGAAACTCAATTGGCCTTTGGGGTTTCAGTCAGTTTCTGTAGTGATTCATCAGGTTCACTTACTGGAAATAACAAGTTTACCCCCCCCCCCCCCATTATTACATAGTCATACGGAGTGCACGTAATGTTTCAGCAACATTTCAACCTAGTGTTTTTACTGTAGTTCTTGGACTATATGTCTGACACAGAATAGCTGTTTTGTTTCAGTCAATCTAAATGTCATTAGGCAAACCTCAAATCCTTTGTTGTGAACATAAAGTGAACTTTATCTTAACATTTTGCTTTGGCTACTATATTTAAACACATTGTATGATCTGGAGCAAAATAAGAACACTATATAAAAGCCATTGCACTTTAAATTTCAATGGGTTTTTGTTTTGCTTGGGAGCGTACAAGGAAATGGCCTTTAGAGTCGGTCAACCCAAGTAAAAGTCACAGTTGCAAATCGGGTCGAAGAGCTTGACTACATGATTTAGCTTGAATAAAACAATAAAATCACATAATTGTTACTGTAACGTGCTTCAGTACAGTGAAAAGCAGTTTAAAACACTCAGGCAGAAGTGGTCATTCTTGAGTGTTTCAATTGAAAGTAATAATCTTTTGATGGGGATTTATCTTCACTTCCTGCCTCTTCTGTTTTTTTCTCTTTATTGGGTTTAAGGAGCTAGTTCAGATCCTTTGAAGTGGGTTTCTGTGAAAAGGTTATCAGCTAGTATCATACATTTTGTAGATAACTCTTTAAATGACCTCCATTTGAGAAATATGGATTAGTTCTAACAGAAACTTGACATCCATTGGGAATCTGGAATTTGAAGCTGGAATGGGACCAATGCCTTTGTAGGGAAAAAGAACCCTCCAAACAACATGTTTAAGTTCATATTTAAATATTTAGTTCTTTCACAATTAAAAGACAGTTCATGCGGGCCTTTAAGCCCTACATCTCGAGTGCACAGACTCTGGTACCAAAAATACAACATGGCCGTGCCCGTAAACAGGATTTTGTGGCTTTAATTTTGAACAAAGAAGGAGGTCGAAACACGGTCTCTTTTTATGCTGATGGTAAAGACAAACTAATATAGTGAAGCGTTTTTCACAAGTCGCGGGTACTCTTAAAACGTAACATCCCTGAAAATCCCTGCTTCACTGTGGTCACAGCAGGGCCACAACCAGTGTGGATTGCTGGCATCCTGAAACAACTGTAATCTCATCAATTTCATAGTTATTTATGTGAAAATTGTGTTGTTGTTTTTTTCTTTTTACTCCTTACATAAACCTAATGCATGTTCTTCATTTACTTGTATGAATAACCCACTTTTTAAAAAACTAAAATGATAAATAAGACAGATTTTCAGATCACAAGCATGGACCACTGATGGTCACTTTTAACTCGCTTTTTATCTCCACAAGAAAATTCTTTGTATTTGCTCGAAAGTCCGTGTTGAGTCAAGGCCTTGCTGAAATATTTTACTGGCCTGCAGGAAATCCTTCTCTTCTTGAAAAGAGTTTTGTGGTGTTGAACGCAGCGTGGGCGGGAGTTTGTCTCCTCTGAAAACCCCTCATTATGTAAGAGAAAGAGAGTGCTGTAAATCTAAGGATCGGATGCTGCTCCAGAGACATTATTATTGATTTTTGTCTCAAACGTTTGCAGTTTTATAATATTCATATCCCTGAATGTGCCAACAAAACACTGAAACACAATGGTGTTGTATAATTCTGTGTAGTTCTGTAAACCCATAATCAGTTTGGCCGTTTTATATCTCTACAGTGGTCATTTTCTCTATTGTTGCTATTCTAACTTCACTTCCCTTCCTTGTCCAGACTCATTATTGAGGTCAGACAGAGATGTGACAGGTTTCCTCTGCTGGGATGGCCGAGCTCTGTTTCACTTGAGCGGATATCCTAAGGAAACTCTGAAAAAGAGTGAGCTGTGGCCTTATGAGCCCAGAAACAACCTTCTATCATTGGCTGATAGAGACAGCTTTCACCTATTAATGGCATTGTGTTGTTTTGTCAAACCCAGGGCTTCAGTATCTTTCATAGTTATCATCAGGTGATGCAAAGTAACGCATGAGCACTCCTCAAGTCCAACCGGTTTTTATTCATCTTTATAAAAATCTATCCTCTATGCTGTCTGTTTGCCACTAATATACTCCTTTCTTTTGTTTAGTTTGTTTATGTTAGTCCAGTAATGAAATGGGTTAATTTTTGCTGACTAATAAGCTTGGCATGTTATAATTTATGTTAAAAAACATACAGTAGCTTCAAAAGTAAAGACATATGAATTTGGTCGCTGTAACAAAGCTTCTTGGTAATAAATGGTAATAAACAGTAACTCTTACAAATACAAATTAAACATTTTCATATTTCTTTAAAAATTTAACTTTCATCATTTTTTTAAATTAACTGAATCAGTATTTTTATAATAATTTTCCAGACTATTCCATAGTCTTATTCCTTTGACTGACTTGCATCTGTCCTTCAAATTTGTTTGAATTTTGGGTTTTACAAATATGAAAATTTGTAAAACCAAATATCTTATACATGTAATTTTGTTATCGCCATGTGTGTGGTCTCTCAGTTATTGGAAATCCACCAACGATTTTAAAACCTTGAACCAGGCATTATTCTGTTATTGACAATTGTTTTGAGCTTCTTATACCCAAGAAGCTCAGGTCAACCAGTTGCCAACTAGAGCAATGTATTTCAGAGACTATCTCAACACTTTGACTGACTAATGCTAATTGAAGAGTGGGATGCCATGTCACAGCAATGTGTAATCAATCTGTAAGCAGCATGAGGAGGAGATACAGGGCTGTTGTGGCTGTGTATGGTTCTTCCACATTCTACTGAGGCTCTTTTTTGTTAAATTAATATATTGCCAATATGTATTGTTTCTTAGGACTTTAATCATTCAGCCTAATAAACAACACCAAACAAGTGTCAATAGCAGAATAAACTGTTTGTCATTGGCAGAGAAGATTTGGCAACTCTGCTCGACCCACAAATTAATTTATCAAACAAATGTGTCACCATTCGAAGGGAAATGAGCCGGCATTCCTACGATATAAGCTTCACTGCCAAGAAGCATTGTTACAACAAAGAAATGATCAACCAAACACAAATTCTTTAGTTTTTGTTCTTAGTTTATTTGGCAGACGATGTGCTTCAACTCCACTTCAAACGATCTGAACAATCCCTTTAAGGCGGAGTTGTTGACTCATGCTGAATCAAGACAATTTAATTTTTTAACACTTTACAATCCTGTTTGAAATCTGCCCTTTCCTGTCCTGGTGTATACCAAATGAAAGTGATCTAATTGCTGACATTTTGACGCAACATTAGAAGCACAGATTTGTTCCCAACTGTCGTCATGTTTTTGTTGTTTTAGTTTTTTTCCCCCTATAAAGAACAAGTAGTCATAAAGTTACACAAGTTATTTCGTACTATACAGCCTTTGTGTAACAGTGTGCTGCTATAGTGAACAAAGAGATTTAAGTTCAAAGGAGAGAACAGAACAAACATGTTAAGCTTGTTGCTTTTTTATAGTGTCTCCTTTTAAAGTTGGCAAACTGTGAGACACTTTTCAATATGATGTGGAAAATATAAATCGAGTTGCAAACAAGAATACCCCAAAGATATCAGTGCCTTTCATTCAGTCTATGAAATTTCTAATAACTTTACAAGAGAAAAAATTGATTGGAAATTCTGTTTATAGTGAACCCTGTCTCCATGTTTGAAAAAAACAAAAACCACACTTTCTCGTTACATCTTTGAAGTAGAGTTTTCCATTTTATAAGAACTGTTAAAGTTAAATGGGCTACACGACAACAGCAGAGAAGTGATTTACCAGACTAAACCAAGAAGGGAAAAAAAGACAACTACAAAATGTACTGCCAATGTGAGTGTATTATCCTCTCACATGGAGCCAAATTCAGATCATTGGGTAATAAAACACAAATATAACGCTTTAGTCGTTAATGGGGTTATGATTACCTGATAAAGAGTTATTAATGTTTGCCACAGTGTGAGTTACATATATTTCTGAATTGTGGAGATTTTCCAGGGTGTGTAAGACTTTATTCTCTCTGAGATTAAAAAAAAAGTCAAAAATTTAATTTTGAAGATGTTATATAAAGTCATAAAAGCACACCAAATGTAAAACAAAATCTTTAAAAAGGTCCCTAACACTTTTAAATTATTTAGCTTACTTTTCTTACATTTTATTTATTTTACTAAATGTTCAATTTAAATGTTAAATAATATAAATATTAAATCCTAAATACAAATGTAAAACTTAAATCTTAAATGTTGTGGCTTAATGTGATGTCATTATCCTGTGACAAAAGTAACCGGTGCTAACACTGCTGAAAATGGCATTTGAAATTTAAATTTAAAATGTGTTCATTGAAAACAATATGGATGGTACGCATGGTCCGGTAGTTTGAAGAGCAGCTCGGACACAGACCTCAACTGCAAGTTTGATGTCTTTTAGAGAAGTGTTGGTGCCAAGTGTAAAATAAAATGTTAAATAAAATGTTAAAAAATGTCACCATACTAAAATAGATTTCTTGTTACATTAACTGTAGTAATAAACACAAGATTATTACGAGGTTTAACACAGTGGCTTGTGTTGCCTTTGTTAAGAAGGATGATGTATTTTAGGAATGTCTGTGTTCGCAGGAATGTGTGGAATTCCATGGCAGATTGACCAGAGGCATACTTCACTGTCATGTGTGCGTGGTTGCTGCCTTTTTTTCTTAATGTTTGATATCTAGGATATTAAATACTTCAAATAGGCATTTTATTAATGTTCGCACACAAGGTTTGTGAGATTTTGTCAGTCATGGATGATGATTTTTTTGCACTTTCTTGAAGGAATCTTAACGGAATCGGTAGAAATGCAAATTTTACTAGTTCTATGAAAAAATGCCTATTGAGGATGAAAGAGGTATCTGTTCAGTTACACGTAGTCCAAATTACAGCTAAATGTCTCACTTTCTTCCTCTAGATTTGTACAAATCTCAGCTAATGCTACTAATAATAATAACAATGCATCACTTTTCCTGCAAATACACACCAAATATTTTTTTTGTAGGACTATTGTTGCTTTTGTTCCAACTCATAATGAGGAGTTGGCCTCCCCCACATCCAGGGTGGAGTAGCAGTTACATCATCCAAAGCAGCATTAGTCATTATTTCAAACATCCATGGAGGTTTAAAATTCTGAAGAATTTTTTATTTTTTCTAAACTAGTTTTGACACGTCACATGAGCTGTGGGAGAGATTTTCACCTGAAGAGACTCCAGAAAGTTATCCATTCCCAGACTTGTTTTCCTGTTGACTCCACAGCTGCATGAAAAATCATCTCTTGTTCTGCTTCCATTCCAAACTCCTGCTCACATGTTTCAGCTGGATTAGTGACCACTCTCCCACTGGCAGACTCGCCCCAAAATGTGGTATATTAATGTGCCAGTCCAAAATCTGGAGAAAACAGCTGGTGTGCAGCATATTTGCTCACTCATAGACTGGAAGCATTTTGATACAGTTTATAGACTGGAAGCATTTTTGCTACAGTCTACAGACTGGAAACATTTTGATCTAGTCTACAGTGTGTTACAGTGACAACACACATGAATGCCTCTCTTGAGGTTTGTGTTCTGCAAACTCTCCTTCTGCTACACCCAAAAATAACTCTTTACTTTTACCAGTTAACTTGGTCTTATTGCCGTATATAGTTGAATAATAAAATTTGTTTTTTCTGTTTATAATAAAAGAAGTGGTGAAACAGAGGTTGAAGAAGGCAATTGGAAGGTTGCAGGTTTGAATCATATTTTCAGACCAGTGAGTGCTTCAACTTTTCTATTGAGTTTAAAACCCTTATTTGACTCTGCCTTTGAGCAATGCCCTTACCCTTCCAGCTGCTCTGTGGGCCTCCCTGGATAACAACCCCATGCTCCATACTGCATGTAGGATTGGGGGAAAAAAATCAGTGTATGGTTTGTTCTTTGGTTTTTCTGTTTCAAAACAAAACAAGAGAAAATTAATAATCAGATGATTTTTTTTATTTATTTATTTTTTACAACTAAAAGCAAACTGGATTTAGACCAACTTAAAAAAACCTAAAAGAAAGCTAAAAACAAAACAAAACTCAACTTTTTTTCATTTTAATGGTTAGGGCAAAGACAAGCATGTTTGCACACCTTTTGGGATCTTCTGGTGGAACTGGAAATCATGGCATGAACTCCCAGAGAATTACATTTTCATTTCACCATGAATATGTTTGTCTTATTTAGAGGTAGTCAACATGTTTGATTGAGAGCTATTGATCTTACTGTGAATAAAATTGCTTTAATATTCTAAGTTATGCAGAGTAGGGTTTGAGTGCAGCCATTGCCAAAATCTTTAGGAATCCAGCCACTAACTCTTCTTTGGTCACTTCCATTGTTTCTGGTGTTGGTACAACAACTCTAATATATATTTATTTTGGGTTTATATAGCTGAAGAAAAAAATCAAACACTGTGAATTTTTTAATAAGTTCAATTTTATATTTTTAGGTTGTGAAAATGAAAATAACAAAAAACACCACGGTTGTTTCCTTTTTTTTTTGTTTTGTTTTCAAATGGAAAAACCAAAAAAATGAACCATACACAGATTGGGGGGGGAAAAGCCACTGAATGAATTTCCGATTCGTAAATGAGTTGGGGATTAATAAAGTTAACATTATTGTAAGTATTGTTTGAAAAGACAAACTCCATCTGTGAGTATTTATTAGTAGGTGGAGCTTTGCTTTCTGTCCCTGAAATGAAAAGCATGTGTCTGCTGTGCTCCCACTGGGATGCATAATCTCTAAACTTATTGCATGTCAAACCAAAATAAATAAAGGAAGTTTAGGCAATAGATTGCTACCAGCCTTTCTATACCTTAGTGGCTAAAAAAACTGTTTGTGTCAGTGAGATTTTGTTCATCAAATCATTAACAGGTGCTTTTTTTATAATTTTATTCCTACGGAGCTGCTTTGTTTACGATGGGCCTAACCTCGGTTTGTTTTGGTCCGATGCTTTTTAAATCCCCTGCGTGCATGTGTGTGCATGCCAATGTGTGTTTTCTCTGACTAGACGGCCATCTCTGAGTAAAGCCTTATGTCCGTCCGTGTGTGTGTGTGTGTGTGTGTGTGTGTGTGTGTGTGTGTGTGGCATCCTCACCCACACTCACAGGGACCCATTCATCTGTGGCCTGGCACCTAGAAAGGGAGTCCGTTTAAGAAAGACAGAGACTGAGGGTTACTGTTCGGACTCTTGCTCAGTGACTCAATGCTAGCTGTCTGCCTGGCACAGATTAGATCAACACTGATGAATATGCATCAGTTGGCCGTCACCATCAGAATGGCCCACATTTTGACCAAGCCAGGAGATGGGTTATGGTCTAACAGGCCACTTCGTACAAGAGGTTACTTTATGCCCTCCTAATAATCTCAAGACGTTGAATCTACAAAACTAAGATGAACTAGTTGTCTGAATTAACTCCTTTTTAGTTCAACCTGAACATGCTTTATTTTAAAACCTTGCTTCGCGTCCCAACCCTGTTCTATTATGGTTTGCATTCAGCGAGGGTTATTTTCAGTCGAGCGAGGTCTTTTCTGTTTGGAGCACTGCTTCCTCCCTCTTTCTCAAACACGTCTTCCCCACAAAGGCAGGAACTGTGCAGATCTAAACTACAGCCTGCAGGAAATAATGTGCTCGGGTTAAGAGTTTGGTGAATATTTGGAGTTAGAGGGCTTTCTTGAAAGTGTCCTCAACAAAGACCAAACCTTGGCTCCAATGAGATACTAAAAGGAGCCTGTTAAGATTGGATAAATGGTTGTAATATTCATCCCTTGAGTTTTGTTTTGTATAGAGTGGAAAATGGTGCTCACTTGGTGAAAACTGGGTACAGGGTTAGGGTTGTGTGAATGTGTGCATTTCTTCTCATGAAACTTTAGGTGTATGCCAATTCTCCTATATGAAACGCTCAACAATAGTTTCCAGGTTGTTCCCTGGCTGAACTCTTCTGTCTTAATGTTCCTTTTAGGATGGTTCTCTTGGCAACATAGATGACCTTGCCCAGGAGTACTCCGAATACTACAACACCTGCTTCAGTGACGTCAGCGACCGCATGGAGGAGCTTCGCAAACGCCAAGTCTCCCAGGAGCTTGACATGGTAAATGGATGTCTTTTAAACGCACCTAAGAACCACGCCTAGAGCCCTGCTAGAACAAAAGCTAACTCATCTCTTCACGCCTGCTTCCTGGGTGTCATTTTTAAATCGAGAACAAAAACTCTGGGTACTTGCTGCATTCTTAGCCCCCAAAAAACGTACAATAAATAACAGAAGAGTGCTAAGATGTAAAAAGAAAATCTCTGAAGACATTGTGTAGATGTGAATGCTGGGGTGTTCTGGTGCTCTCTTAAAGAGATTGTGGGGGTTCCTTTTCACAAGGATGTAGGGTAGTGGGGCAACCATTTGGTTGCCAAGCTGCAGGCAAACGCATGAAGGAATTCTGCTGGTACTGCTGGGGAGGTCCAAGTTTTCAGCAGCAACACAGTAGGTCCCCACACTTAGAAAACAAAATATTGTGTTTTTTTCATCTAATGTGTTTTTTTTCCCAAGGAATTCAATAATGATGAACCTATATTATAATACTTAAACAAATTTAACCTAATTTGGGCAAATCATATTAGTATTCTAAACAAAACAGGTAGTTATTAGGGGTGCACTGATCACAGGTTTTATAAGCTCCCTCCCATTTTTGTAAAACTCATCCAATTCCCTTCCAATTAAATGAGCCTTTTCTCATTTACAGAACCTTTTCATTCTGCATCCCTGGAAACCTACAAATAGCCTAAAGTTTCTCCAGATTATTGGACAGAAGTGTGATCCAAGAATTACAGTAGTTCATTATAAACCAGATTATAATTCTTTAACATTCTTATCTTTTCTGCACATATTCAAACTAAAACGTACAGCAATTGTAAATGTCATCAGTGTAGCTGGCAGCTGCCCCTGTAAAAGAAAACAAAAGCCTGAGCAGTGAAGTGAGCAGCAGACAGACCTCTTGAAAATCCAGTTTTCTTTCAGGCTCTTTCACCTTGTAATCCTTTTAGTTTAGTTTTTTTTTTTTCAGTTTTAAATGTTACAGAATTCTCACTCTGAGTTTTCGACACTCAGTAAAAACATCCACACGGAAGACCTGCTGTTGCCAGTGCTAATTAGCAGTGGTGCATTCACATACCAAGTGTTCTTTATGGTGTGTTCCCTGGTTGGAAAATTTTAACATTTTAAAGGCCAGAGTGGTTAGCCATAGTCAAGTTGGTCCAGCTTCAAATGGGTTAATTTCAGTAACTATTTATATATGTGCATCCGTCTTGCTATGTCATTTTTCACTGACCTGCAAAAAGGTAAAATTACAACGGAGTATCAGGGCCACACGAGATTTTTTTAAATTATTATTACGAGATTAAAGTCGTAATTTTATGAGAATAAAGTCATAATATTACGATATTAAAGTCGTAATTTTTCAAGATTAAAGTCATAACATTACAACTTTAAACTCGTAATATTACGATTTTAATCTTGTAATATTACAACTTTATTATCGTAATATTATGACTTTATTTATATACGACTTTAATGTCATAAAATTATGACTTTTTCTCGTAATTTTTAAAAAATATCGTTATGTGGCCCTCATACTCCATTGTATAAAATATGGATTAAAATTTTTAATTAAAATTAGTTAGCAAGCATTTTTTTTAGCCTGAAAAGTTATTTAACTAGTTCCACCTTAAATTTTCACGACAGTGTTAAACATCCGGTTCGAGAAAAATAAAAAGATGGACCATTTTTCTGTTTTTAGAGTATCAAATGAAAATAGAACAACTGTTTTTCAATATGTGCTTTTAAAATATCCATCAGCATATTTTCTTAATTGATAACCCTTTTTAAACAGTTTATTTCTAAACTTTTCTCAAAACAAATCTTTTTTTTTTTTATCATCATTAAGGTGTGACTCCTGTTCAAAGGCAGCCATGTGGTTTAGTCTGCGCTAACAGGTGTAGCTTCATCGTGCCTTTAATTTTAATACCTTCAGACATCCTCTTCTCACATTCTTAAAGAGAGGCATTAGAAAGCCCTTGGATGCTGTTTTCATTTGATTTCAGGTTGAGGCTTTGATCTATCTTTTCCCATCGAGCACTTACACCTCCGGCCATGTTTTAGTTTGGGGAATGTTTCATCCTGAGGACAAAGAAATGGAGAGAGAAAGAGGGGGGAAAAGGAAACAATCAGGGCGTATTTTAGAAGAGAGGAAAAGAGCTGACTGGGACCCGAGCCCCAAAGCAGGAACAGGATAAGGATGAGAACGGAGGAAGAAGAAGGGAGGAGGACGATGAGGGGAATGAGTAGGAGGAGGAGTGGAGAATGTGAGAGCCTGCAGCTGTCCTGCCACTCTGCGAGGTTTGGCAGCAAAACAGAGAGGGAGGAGGGCAGCAATGCATGACGAAAGAAATATAGGTCAGACAACACCTTACTGAGAGCTCTGAACTGGGGAGGATCAGCCCACACTGTGTGGACTGAACTTTGCCTCGCTTCTTCTTGTAAGGCTTTTTTAATATTAGTTTTTGGGAAATGTACAATGTTTTTTTAGTTTTTTTAGTATGTTTTTTAGAGTAACCTGAATGACAAAGTTTCTTCTTTTTGACATTATTGATAAGGACCTTTGTGAAATTTACACACGAGGCACAAGAGATAAACTCAGGGAAAGAATAGACGGTAATGTCAGAAACTTACTAGTGAACGACTGGTTTGGATCTTCTGAAGTGAGTCCAAAAAGCAGTGGATTTAGGCCAACTTAGAACAGCAATCCTTGCCTTAAAGCAGAAGGTCACAATGTTCAAGAGTCCCAGAACTGGAAAGACATTTATAGCAAGTGGTGTTTTTGAGAGGAAATGAGAGCAGATTGTGGAAGAGTCCCTGAAATTCACTTCTTTTTTATTTATTGGTTTTCTGTAAAATCTGTCATTTTATTTCATTTTCCCTGATTACGCAATAATTTCACATCTCTTCCTTGGGAATCTTTGGGTCAGTGACTGGAATTGGTTCTGATTTTGCAACATTTAAAGGGGACATATGCTAAATTGACGTTTTTAGCCATTAAATGCATTTAGTTGTGGACTTGGAACCTAGGAGTGCAGAAAATTTTTAATTTAGTCTCTATCTTTATATTATGTTTCGGTCATATTTTCTGAACTATGACATTACAGTATTTGCAACGGACATTATAAATAAGGTCTGGTCTTACAAACTACAATTTGGTGGTCTTCATTCTCCTCTGGTTCTGGGTCAGACTCTGGCTCCAACATGTAAAGCTGGATGATCAAGTCTTCTGTTGTTGACATCTTTTAATTCATTTGTAAATAAAAAGTTTCTGCATCGCTATATAGTCGTAAACCCCTCTATCAAACTAGAATGGACCACTCTGGAAACTGGAGGGGGGCAGGGTGAGAAGCGCCTCATTTGGATTTAAAGAGACAGCCTCAAAACGAGTTGATCTGAGACACACCTAAGAGGTGAAAGAGGGGCTTGTGAAGTTACAATAAGGAGGAATTCAGACCAAAGCATTGCAGTTCCACCTTACATAGACCCCCGAATGGTTTAAATTTGAAAAAAGATTTAAAAACCTGATAGGTCTCATTTAAGACAAAGGTTTCAGGTTGTTCAGCTTCTTTTTTTGGTCTTTGTCTGTTTTTTGCACAGTCAGCAAGAAACGCAAAAGTCAAGAGTCAAAATGGAACTTGACAAAAAAACCTATAATGTTCTTACAGTCCTGCTCTCCATTGATCGAAAGGCTTATTGCTGACAGCACACTTCTTTAAAATAATCCCACAGGAAAGCCCCACTGTCTGCTTATGTGGTCAACACAATGACACCAAAAAGAGAGAAGTCCTTTTTGTTCCTAAGTTTCTGTTCATTAAAATGGTCTCTTATTGACACTTAAGTCTCAGACATCATTAACATTTACCTTTTTCCCGCGTGGTACTTAACACAGTATAGGGCGTTGTTTTGTGGGGGTCTCATTATTAAAAGCTGATGACAGAGGCTCTTTCCGAGATAACTATCAGTGCACCTACTTCCTGCTTGCTCTGCACTCAGTTGTTTCTATGCATCTCTGTTAGTTTTCTGAGCAAATGGGACACAAGTGGTTAAACAAACATCCCCTTTGGATTGTACGGCACCACTGTGCCCAGTTTCCCACCACTCATATAGATGAAAGCTTAGAGGGCTCTCACTGGCATGCCTGTTGGGTGATCTGTGAGGCTTATGGCCAGAGGTGACGGGAAACGCTGAAGGGGAGAAATAACGTCATCATTTGAAGTTGCTTTTTTTTATCACCTACTTATGTGGCGTCAAGTGTAAAATAAAATGTTAACAAATGTTACCAACACATTATCAATGATTAGGTGATTAATCTTACATTTTTTTTCTTTTTTGCTAAATGTTAAATTAAAATAATAAATATGTGTAAATATTAAATCCTAAATGTAAATGTAAAAGTTAGATTTAAAATGTTGAAGTTTACATTTAAGAATTTTAGAATGGAACACAGCCTTTGGTGTTTGCTTTTATGATCTCACCATCTTGAGACAAAAGCAGCTGCATGCATTGAATTGAAATGAATTGAATTGAATCATTTAGTCACATTTAAGATTTGACTTTTATATTTAGATTTGCACATTCAGATTTTGGATTTAATATTTACATTTATCATTCAACTTAAATTTAGCATTTAGTAAAAATTTGCAAAATCTGGAACAGTGAGGTAAATAATAAAATGACAGTAGCCCCTGAAATTCCTTAAAAAAACTTTTTCCGAACTTTTTTATTTTTTGTAAGGGTGTCAAACTAAAGGTAGGAACCTGAGGAAGTTGTCTGAAACCCTAATTTTCAAAATAAAAGGCCCCAGTAGCATCTGGAAATGTTTAAAGGCAGAAACTGAACCATTTTTGCCCACAGGTGAAACAAAGACTGTTAAGGGGGTAGACATTTTTAAATTAGGATTTTACACTCATAAAGTGAGCTAAACAGTACAAATTATTTAGTGACATTTTTTTATCTTCACCTAATTTTAACCTAATTTAAAAATGTTTTTATATGCAGCAAAACAAAGGGAATATTTTCTTCTATTTCTATATTTTCTATATATTCTTTATCCATTTGTTTGGACAGTCTAAACCATGTATCTGCAACCTTTACAATCCAAAGATGCATTTCTGCTCCTCGGCTCACTAATAAGATCTGTCCAGAGCTGCAAAATAAGCTACAAATGTGATTATCAACTAGTGGTCTGTGGGCCTTTTCGACGCCTTTTCGGGAACCTTTACGGCCAGTGGAGGTGACATTATAAAACTAAAGAATATATTGTGAATTTTATTATTTATTATTGTTTTTACACTTCAGGACAAAAGAAACAAACATATTCATGCACAAGAAAAATACTGTATATAGTTTCTACCAATTAAAAAAAACTAGTACAACTGAACTATTTAGACATAGTTATTTTCTTATTATTACGTAGTCTTAAATGTGAAATAGAAATAAGTTGAATTATTTAGGTAAACAACAGGCTAGGATAAGCTAATCAACATGTTTTACTTTTTGTATTAATAGTATTGTTCTCATATTTGCATACAATTTATTTTTGTCGTAAGTATAAAAATAAAACAAAATAAATTTCTGTTTTGTTTGGTCACATTTTCAAAGAGCCAATTCAGAGGGACCAAAGAGCCACATGTGGCCCCAGAGCCGCAGGTTGCAGACCCCTGGTCTAAAGCCTCAAACATCCACTGTGTCATTCTGCTCAGTGTCAGTGCTACTGTAGTTTCTACTGAGGGTGAAAATGTGCTAAAATTTGACACAGAGAGTCAGATAGACGAGGGGTCCCTTAAGCGTGTAGTGACTGGTTGTTGGGGGAGATGAATTGTGGACGGAAGTAATTTGGCATCTCTGTCAAACCACAGTGAAGGAGCAGATGAATCACATTAGATATAAATCAAGACAGTTCATTTAGGAACTTGTGGTTATTGGATCAAATTTGAAAGTGTTTCTACATGCTATGTAATTAGACATTGCAATAGTTTTACTAAGAGTAGCAAGCACACCCTGCAGAATAATATCATTGACAACAATTTTTTTTATTAATTGTTGGTCTTTGACTTTAAGATTTTGACTCAAACGCCGTGACTTGTGTTCGATTGATCCGCTAACCTAAGTACTCTGTAATTGTTTTCCAATAGAGTGGCCTGGGGGGGCGGGGCTTCAAGACTCCAGCACAGAGTTGTTTTGTTTTGGCCATGAGGCAAGGAGCAGTGCGGTTAATGCCCGCATGGACTTCATTTGTCCAAGTGGGTCAGTTCAGCCGGGTTAAAGCTACAGTAGAAAACAAAGACTTACTCTGTTGTGAGTTCAGCTGCTTATTTGTCCTCTCCGCTGGCCTTTTATCCAGAAACAAAAGAAAAGTCCAGCCTCCTCAGACAGCTGTCTTTGTGGATGTAGATTCCTTCCAGCAGATGTTGGCAGCGCTTCCTCGTTGGCATAATCTTTATGGAAAGCCTTTATTTAATTCCATGATTTATTTGTCAGTATTGGACTTGTGACTCTGTCACTGGAATTTGTAATAACTCTTATTAGTCTTGACATACCAAAATAGTAATGATCCTCAACACTTAGGAATGCTCTCGCTTCAAAGGGAGGTATTATTCAAGGGTGCCGATAGTTTGCTTATTTCCACATTTTATACTTTCAGCAGCTCTCAGCTGAAATAACATTCAGTCTTTTGGGATAAACTTACATATCCTGTTTGCAAGATTTAGGCAACAACACATTCTTGTGCAATAATGTGTGTGTTGGTAAATCTTCCCAAATGAACCGGTTCTGCAGGCTCACACTGTTTCATACTGGTTCCGCTGCTAACTGCCTTTTTGTTTGGTGTCCGTCCTGTCTCTCCACATTCACATTCCTACCTAGCAGCTTCTTCTCGCCCGCCCACCCAGATCCACCCAACCGTGCCAGCTGGAGTGCCTTCCACTAAATCACCTCTCTGCTTTTGCTGCACATCCACCTACATGTGCTTCTTGGGTTGGCAGTGACTTCATGTACTAAACTGAGTTCTGTCTGTATACACTTGTTTTTTTGCTATGATTTTCATAAATAAAAACATGTTTCAAGTTCTACCAATACTTAAAGGAATGCATTAAGAATCACCTGCTGTCTTTCATGTCAGACTTTTAGACTGAGACCCTCTTATGTTAAGAAATGACAGAGTTGTAGTTGTTTTGGTCAAATCTCATGGGATACTAGGGCTGCACAATACTGGAAAAAACTGACATTGTGATTTTCCTAACCCCGCAATATTGTGATGGCAAACAATATTTTCAACAAATGGATGACAGTTTTCCAAAAAACGTTGCCACTATTGTCTCAGAAGTTTCACAACAAATTAAAAGTTTTAGCTTTTTTGACAAGGAAGCTGTGTCCAAATGCAGGGTCTGTATCCTTTGAAGGGCAAATTGGACTGCTAATTGCATTGTAGCGATGTGCTGAAGGCTGTCAATATTCGAAGGCTCCTCCAATTGTGGCCCACAAATGCGGCCTCCTTTCCCCCCCAATTTTAAGGATGGGTTGGTGTATCCTCACAGCCCACCCTATCCCAAGATGCATTACGGGGCCGACTGGGAATTTTTTCTCTTGCAATGGTGGACGAAACGAGAGAATGGAGTACAGTTTCAAATAAAAATCTGACTGTACAAAAACAGAAAGTTTAAAGACATTGTGTTGCTTTTGTCATTTGCATAGATGTTTTTTTATATTGTTCTTTCAGAAATCATCATAAACAAGCTCGTACAGCACGTCCTTTAGATTTTCATGAATTGCTGTCAAGCTAACTTTGTTAATTTATAATATGATTTTTTATATTTTGCCAATTTTGAATTTTATTGATTCTGTTTACCACCGTCATGGTTGCAAAGCAACAGGACATATGCCCAGGTAATGGCAGGTATAAAGCTGAAGTCTGGACCGTCCGAATTCAGACACTCGGCCCACATAAACTGGGTAGGCTGGGTCCTTCCAAAGACTCAGCTCCTGCATTTGGACGCAGCTAAAGCTGCCCACTTCTGCCAGTGGAAGCAACCCATCAGCATAAAAGCTGTAACATGCAACAGTTTAGTGCAATGACTTATGGTTTAGTGGTTTAATCCCTAGATAACACATTGATTTCATGTGCCTCCTACATCGTAGGACCTTAAATGGGACTATTGTGCACACGTATATTGTGATGCACAGACGATATATAGTGCAGCTCTATGGTTTACAATGAGATATCCCAATCAGACTGTGTTGTTAAAGACTCTCAGCTATACCACATTAAATTTTAGCTTAATATATGTGAAACTAACTAACTGGTTTTAGTCATTTTTGTATTGTGTAGCCTAAATTGAATTGAGTGCTAAAAAGAAAATCAGTTGTTAATAAACAAAAGCAAAACATTTTTGCACTTGCATGCGCTCTAAGTTATTCCTGCTGACACCAAGATCCTAATTACCTGAAGCTCTTCCTTCTGTTCTTTCATAGTTTAACCTAACTTAATCAAGCTTATTCATTTAAAGGAATAATGCAGTTGCCTCAAACTTGCACCCACATACACACAGTCGGAACAGTGCACAAATAACCCCCCTGTGGCCATCTGGTGGAAAATGACGCACACATTCACACACCTACATGCCAGTTTTTAAGTAAGTAAGTAAGTAGGGCAGCATCACAAGATGCTGGTAAGTTCATGTAAAGGATACCATGCACCCTCTGGGAGTGGGCTGTGAGATCTGAGCGTTGCACTCACACAGACACCCTTTGAGAACGTATTGATCTGAAATTCCGTTTGAGAAACGGTGCCAGTTGCGCTGGCAGCTTCCTCACCATTCGTTCACGCTCCTTCGCCGGAGAAGCGCACGACGTCCCCACAAGCTACGGTTTCTGTAGCCTCGCAAATCTGCGCTGAAAAGTGAACAGGATGTAGGATTTTTGTTCTTTCCCTGCTCATCTTCCTCACCTCGCTTCCTTTTCATGGTCTCACCCACTCATTTCATGGCAGAGATGGCATGCACAGACACACATGAGGGGAAAACACAGGAAAGCTGAGGATGAGTGGGAGACACAGAGGGGTGTTTTGTGTATTTTAGGAGCGCTAGCCTGTGAAAGTGGAGGCGAAATGTTTGCATCTGTGTAGGAGCTTATAGTCTGTGTTTATGTCTGTGGTGGCATGTGTGTCCGGCTCTGCGTCTAGTCCTGGTGTTTTGGTGCAATTCATGTACGGTCTGTTGGCTAGAAAAGGTGGAGAAGTTTAAAACCCAGTTGGCACTATGCCCATTATGCCCTATAAGACCAGCAAATCTTCCCTCGTCGCTTCAGACTAGAGAAGCCAACAAAGAGGATCTGATGGCAAAACCAGTCCGCCGCTGCCTTTGTGAACGTGTCTGTGGATGTGCGTGCACGTTTGAGCACACGCCTTGTTTAACGTCTCGCTCTTTATGCGGGCACACAGTATTTTTGTGCAGTGCCGTTGTTTAAACAGGAGTTTTAAAGCTGTGCTTGTTTAAAGGATGGATGTGGTCTTTGTCTCTAATAATGTCTTGCCTCAAAGAGAAAGGCAAACATTCCTGTCCCAGATTTTCCCTACAGCCTGGCGAGTTAATTAACAGGGTTCTTTTTTTTATGGCAGATATCTGCGATCTAACTTATGGGGATCTGTGTATTCCCTGAGATGGACAGGCTGTCTAAAGGCTCTTCCGACTTAAAATGATTTACCTTGTCAACAAACGTCTGGATGCTTGATCAGAGAAGCAGACCTATGGACAGATGGCTTGTAGGACTTACAGAGCTGAAGTTAGTCATACTGTAGGAAAGCATCTTTACAGTCTGTCTGCAGTTGATTACTGTGATCCTTAAAGTAGGGTTGGACTCATTTGAAGCTTTTCTGCCACCTCAGCACTTCAGGGCCACTTCTCAACAACTCGAAGGCTTCAGGCTCTTGAAGATCTCGTAAAAGGAGGTTATGTCACCGCTGACTAATTCCCTCGTGCTCAGAGGGTGACAGGGTGGAAGGGTTATACTCCCTTCCCAAAAAGCTTAAAAATAAGGCAAAAACTAAAAATAAGTGACGCGTGACCAATATGTTGTAAGATATCTTCTGTATTCCACTTCCCGTGATTCTAATTTTACAGTTAAAGATCTGGCTGCAGAGATAAGATAATGATAATAATGCACATTTCTTTAAAGTCCTGTTCCGTGTTTTGCAGAACTATACGGCAGGTCAAAGTCAGTTAAATGTTTTCCAAAACTTTATTAACTTTCTTCCACTGACATAACTTCCTTGGCCATCATTGTGTTGGCCAAACAAATAGTATCTGTGCTGATAATGAGATAAAGTCCTGCTCTGCCACATGATAAACACATTATCTTTGCTTTTTACAAACTTAGACAACTCACAGGTGCTTTAGCTTTGAACTCAAGAACGTCATTTGTTATTTGATTAACATCCAATGGTGTTTCTAAAAAAATACCCAAACTTGATCTAGAAATGTTTTTATTCTAAAAGGGGTATTAGCTTTTTTTTTTTTTGTTCATTTGTTTAGCAGTTAATGTTCGCTTAGACTCATTTCTATCTGGTTAGCAGTAAGCTGCATTAGATTCTTGTTTAGCATAGTAATGGTGAGTGAACCTAACATTTTGTTTAGCTGTGTCCACCACTGTCCATGCAGTTGATTTAGCTTTCAAATGAAAAAAAAAGGCACAATTTGCACTTGTAACACAACACTGCATCCATCTTGGCATTTGTTCCATATTTGTGTCTTGCTAGCAAGGTTTTAAATGTCAGACAGAAAGAAGAAGCAAAAACTTGTCTTGGTTAATGTTTTTTTTCTTTTTTCCATTGACTCCAAATAAAAAAATTCGCCAGACATCAACACTTCCTCAAAATGTCAAATATATGGAACTAAAACTTCTACTTAGGATGATCAAATATTAAGATGAAAATAACTTGGTTGTGGATTTTTGGTCATTTTGAATATAAAGTTAAAAGTATCCTATCATTTCACATTGTTTTGTTTTTTTATGTGTAAGCAAAGCGTTTCTAAAATTCAAAGCCAGTTTGGCCAAGTCGAAGAAATTCAAAATTGTATTTCAGTAATCTGAGCCCAAACCAGCAGGTGTTTGACTGAAGCTGAAGAAAGTGAACGTTAGTGTGGGATGTGTTGGTGCTTTAGTCATGTTTGCTTTTATTATGAAGATTTAACAAAGCCACACAATGCTGCCAATGGATGTTCAGTAACATGTCATGAGTGCTGTGGGAATGGATACCCTGAGCAAGTTTTGACTGGACTCTTGTATTATTTGTGTGCACACACATGCTTGTGTTTGTTTTTCACTCATGCAGGTGTGTATGGACTATTACCAAAGAGCAGCCTTTCCTCATAAGGGAATTGTGAAACATCCAGTTCATTGTTTCTTTTCTGGGTTGTACTTTTTTTTTTTTTAGCTTGAACCTGTCAGTGTTTTCTCCAAAATTGATCTTCCAATCCAATTTTATTTGTAAAGCACTTTTTGCACCATAGTAGACTAAAGTGCTGTAGATAATCAGCATTCCAACACAACTCATACAAAAACAAACTCAATCACAGTTAAAATAGAAAAAATATAAGCAGGTGATAAAAACAAAGTAAAAGCAAGGAATAAAAAAACCAATAAAATGCCTAAAACCTAATTTATTATCTAGAAAAAAACAAAATATTTCTACAAATCTCAGATCTTCTCTTCTCTACAGATCTTCAGTGATTGATATTTAATGGTGACTTTTTAACCTTTTTTCCAGGAGAAACAGGATCCAAGCAGTACCTCTCTGCAGCTTCGTAATGAGATCCAGGTAGGCAGACGTTATACGCAAAACACGTAAAACACTTTTCTATAAGTATTACCCTGTTTTTTAATAATTATATAATTTACACTGAAGCTCTGCCTTACACATCCCTGTTTTTTCATCCTCAGGAATCCTTAGGCTTCAGCAGTGAAGTGTCCACTCCTGAAACAGACAGAAAGTATGTTTTGTGTTATCTACTTTATCTTTCTGACATGTGCTCATGACCAGTGTTGAAAGCTGGAAATGTGTGTCTGTTGCGTGTCTGTACAACTTACAGCACGTGTGTCTGGATCACATCAAACCATACATGTCTGCGCAAAAAGAACCCCATAAATTACACTTACATACATTCACTGGGTTGACCGAGAGAGGCAAACAAAGTTATACAGATCAACAGACACATGTTGACTGACTTCTAGGACAACTTATACAAAAGTATGACTTCGCCCTTGTGGGATAGATGTTGCCTCTGAGGATGTTTAAGCGGGTGTGTGGTCTAGGAGCAGATCACTGGGGTTCATTCTTATCCAGCCGCACAATCTGACCAAGTAAATTGACTCAAGTCAAGAAGCTGAAATTTAATCATACTTGAATTTAGGTACCCAGCAGGGACACATCATGCAACACATGCAACATCCAACATCTTTCAATCCGTTTGTAAATAAAAAAGTTTCTGCTCCATTAGATATTCGTATCTTGGCTATCAAACTACAAAAATGACTGAACCGGGTTGAGCGAGGTGGGTTGTGAAGTGCCTGAGTGCATTTAAAGAGCAACAGTAGTTGACATCAAATCGGGCCTGGCTGGCCAGCTCACATAGAATCACAGGTCTTGGGGTTCCAGAAATTGGGGTGGAATTGGGCCATAAGGGGTAGTGAAAACCTCGGTTTGAAGCCAGGCCAGTCTGGCTGGTTGAAAAAGGTCTAAAGAAGGGCTTGTGGAGCTACAATAACAAGGAATTCAGACCAAAGTATTGCAGTTCCAATTTATATAGATCCCATCTGAATGATTTTAAATATGAAAAGGAAGGATTGAAAAGCAGGATATGTCCCCTTTAAGACTCTAAGAATATAGTGTAATTTGCCAATTCTTTGTGCAATCTGGCCTAAATTGACCAACATATTGCTAATTTTATCAATGCTTAATGGACTGAAGTTGCTTGTTCTTCATTGTTGTTGCTAGAACTCAGTTGAACAGCCACAATTCAGGTGAGTATTTTAGTCATTTATAAACATTGAGGTGGAAATTCCCAACTGGAGGGGGAAGTTATCCAACTTTTCACGATCATGATATAGTTTGTCATCTAAGCTCTCTTGGCCACGTCCCGGCAGAGGTTAACGGGAAGTCGACGACCGTTTCCTCAGCCTGACGCACTCAGTTCAGCAGCCATTCTCTGCTCTCTGGCCCTCTGGACTTCCTTCCTGGCTTTGTGTCCTGCAGGGTAATGGGGGGGGGGGGGGGGAGACAAAGAAAGTGATGGCCAAAAGATTATGGTACGGGAACGTGAACGAAAGAACATGATGGAGCAGGGCATGGGTGGAGTTCCTATTTCAAAGGTTCCTGTACCACAAAAGTTTTATTTCTTGCACATTGTTGTATTTTATGCGCATTGCATTTCACCACCACCTACCACATACCGTTGCTGGAAAATAAGTTTAGTTGTGTTTAGAGCAACTCAAGTTGCTCTCCTGCTGTCAGAGCTATATTCACGCTGGGCCACACACATTGGTTCTCTTTGCGGGCATGTTTGTTTAGTCTCTTCTTAGTGAAACCAAAAGTCTTATATATTTCTTCCTGAAAGGAAAACTGTTGGAAAGTTTCAAAAAAGAAAAAAAAACTGTAAATAAATGAGTTCATTCCTATTTTTAATCCACTGTAATTGGTTCTGCTCATCACCCGTGTTTGACCCCCTGTGGATTTGTCACGTCCATGTGATGACCACGTGCTGCAGAGGAAGTGCATACCACAGATGTGATCTCTTTTCCCATGGCTGTATATGTTGCAAAGGCAAATGCTGAGGATGATGGGAACCAGATGCCAGAGTTTAAATGACGTCTCTCTGCTGTTTTAGAGAGGCCCTTAAAGAGACCCGAACTGTACAACGTTCTGTCTGCTCTTTAGGTTCAGCCTGGAGTACCCTTTTGTATGGTCTTATGAAATCTGTTTTGTGTTTTTCCAAATTCCATTTTATTTGTATTCTCTTATGATTATGAGCATTACATTCATTTGTAGTCACTCTCCTATTTGTTTTTCAACATAAAAAATATATATTTTTTATTGTAAATGTTTAAAATAAGACTTTATAGTATTTTTACTCAGTTCGTGTTACATTCAAGAACATAAAATCCCACCCTCGCCCCTTCAGAATCTGACAGTGAGTCCTGCTCTCTTCTTAATCTCCTCCCCAGCTCTATTTTTTTCTTCAATTCCATCACCCATTGTCCACTTTCCAATGCGGTGAATGGATTTCAGGTGGAATGATTTATCACGTGCAGGCGAACAAGCCCTGACCGTTCCTCAAACACATTCCTGAAAAGGCATGCCTGCACGCTGACACACAGACACCCCATCATCACCTCTCAGTGGGACAATAGAAGATTATGCAGACTTCGTCCAGCGAGTCTGCCACCCCTTCGTTTTTTCGTGGGTTTCTCTGTTCCATTGTGTTGGCAGGAGGTGGGCACAGCTCCCATTATGCTTGGTATGCAAGCGTTGATGACGGAGTGCTCTCAGAAGGTTGAGGGGTTCAAGCTGGGGTCTTCCTGTTTTGGAATGTGATTGATTGGTTGGTATTGTTGCAAAGAGGAGGCAGCTGGCTTATCGGGGAGGTTGGACCAAGAAGTAAATGGATCTTGATGAAAACATGCATGAGCACAAACGTGAGGTGCAAAGTGCAGATGATTTGGTTTTAAAAGGGCCCATGGCAGAACAGTACAGTAAGGGGCTGCTGTGCTACTGGACAGATTTGTTAGCTGGACTATGTAAAGCAGGGGCGCCAAAATTCAAATATCTATCCAAGCCAAAAACCAATTTCTGTCAATATTTATTGAAGAAAAGCCGTATAACAAATGATTCCTATATACATTCAAAACATACATAACCTAATAAATAAGGAATAAATGTAAAAAGATGCATCATTAGCATTAATTTATTATCCCTTACCCTCTATAAATAACTTTTTCATTTTTTTTTATATTTTAAAGAAACATTTAATCCAGCAAAATATATAGAAAACCCCTCACTAAAAATCCCCCCCAAAAAAATTTTTAATGAGAAAAGAATGCAGCAAAAGACAATTAAAATGGATTATATGTTGCTTTTTCTGCACCAAAAATGGCTTGAAAGTTAGCCAGCTGTCATTTGAAGTAAATACAGTGACAAAAATTAAGTATTACCTTTGGGACCATATAATATGTTAACAATGGCCAGATTTGGCCTGCGGGCCTTCAGTTTCAGACGTGTGATTTAAAGCTTTAAATGGCCTAAGCATATAATCATCATCATTTTAATACTTTAACGTTGAGTACAGTGAATGTATGGCAGGAAACAAAGACAAAAAAGTGTTTGAAAGTTTGTTTTTAAAGTTTTTCCTGCTGTGTGAGCTGCCCTCTGCACCCGGTGTCTGCTGAAGAGGTCATCTCGATGTTTATCCTGTTACACACCACAACTGTCACATCGTCACCGCTCATTGTTTCTGCAAAAGCACCGGGGATCAGTCTGCTCCAGGTGGCAAACATTGCTTGGATTTTTTGCAGAAAAAAATTGATTCTTACAAATCTAAACTTTATCGTTGCATTTCTTAAATGTTATTTTTGATTAAATGCATAGGCCATGTCCTTACAATTAGTATTTTTTTTCCCCCAAAACAACCCTAAACTCACATTTTTGCACAAATAATTCATTTACACCATTTCTAGTCAAATACCTTAATGTTTACAAAATGTCAGTGGAATTTTTCGTCTGCACAAAGCCAGACTTTCAAAATATGCAGTTTGCATCTGGATAGTAAACGCAAACTCAAATATTTGTCTGCCCAAAAATCTTTTTTCTTTTAAATACAAAAAGGGCCTGGGTTATCCACTTGTTCCTGAAAAGTAGTGTCTTAATTCCCCACACTCAGTGCAAAAAGCAGAAATGAAACAGAAAGCCATGTCAAAGATTTAAGGTTAAACCAATTAAGTTGCAGAAAGACACAATGCCTAAGCTGACAGATGCTTCGGGAAACATTCAGGTATTTTCATTGTGTGTGATTGCATGTGTTCATGCACGCCGTGGGGGGGGGGGTCAATTTATAGAGCATGTGCTGGGACGAGGGGGTGAATCGGTCATAGAAAGGCTTCTATTGAGTAAGTTCTAGCTTAGGCCCCTGACTATCAGAGAGGGGGATGAGCAGAGGGACAAACCATACAGAACTCCATTCAATTAGCATCTCATTATGTTGCCATGACAGCCAGGCTTAAAGTCGAAAAAGATTTCCTATTACCCCATGAGAGGACTGCCATGCTTGAACAAACATGCGCTCACATGCACACATGTGCACACAGACGTTTAAATACATGGTATAAAAGGAAAATGAGCTGCTCATTTTGTTTTGATCTTGTTGAGCGTTTTCCCATTCCTCCCCTGTCGGTCTGCAGGGCTCTGCAGCTGAACGTGTCGAGATGAAGTCATGATAGACAAGTGATGGTGGCTAAAAGAAAGTGGTGTTAATGATCGGTTTAGGTCTTTGACTGGAGCAAGAAAGAAAGTCCAGAAACTTTTTATTTCTGATTTCGTTTTCTGATCACGGCTCATTTTGCGTCTGGTTCTTAATTGGCGAGAACCGGTTGTGGTCACAGTTCTGTTAATTTGCCGAACTAGCTTCTCATTTATAGGATTGCCTCTTTTTTGTTTAGCTAACTTTGGAAACCATTAGTGGACAGATAAGCCTCTGCTAAATTAGGTTCCACTAATTTTAAGTCACAGACAGACAGACAGACAGACAGACAGACAGACAGACAGACAGACAGACAGACAGACAGACAGACAGACAGACAG
>JARVGW010000086.1:12186226-12202034 GCA_031762495.1 Anablepsoides rubrolineatus | reverse complement strand
ACAGACAGACAGACAGACAGACAGACAGACAGACAGACAGACAGACAGACAGACAGACAGACAGACAGACAGACATATAACTCACAAGTATAAAATTTCCATTTTTATGCTGCTTATCCCAAATGAAATAAAAGTTATCACCTCTTACAAGCAGTGTTGGACGTGTGGCATGTAGCAACTTTAGCCGCTAAACTTCAAACTAAGAGTGTCAAAAAGAAATAAAATAATATTTAGCAATATTTAAACAAATATAAAATCTGACTATGTATAAAATATGGTGGAGAAAGTATTTGCTATTTGTTGTTTGACTAGCTTCAAACAGTATTGATAAAAATACGAACTCAATCAAAGAAATGCTTTTATTCTGAAAGCATTACAAATTAAACAAAGCAATAACTGGTTTGGATTGGCTGATTTACCAGAAACAATCGCACCAATCTTCAACTGGAAGGAGATGAAGACAAGTGACAAAAGGCTTAGTGACTTTCATCTTAGCGTTTAGTGTTAGCTTCCACTTATTTGTTCTACCTCTTTAGTGGATTAGCGTTAGCAGAACTAAGAATCCTGTTCAGCAGATTATCGGTGAAGCTAACTTTTCGGTTAGCTGTTTCCACCGCTGTCAGTCATCTCATTCATCCAGCTTTGATCAAGTTTTCATCCACCACCCTGAGCTAAAATCTCTGAAGTTCAGCCTTTCTTTTAAAAATAAATGTGCTTTCTCACCTTTTGTCGGAGCAAGGATGAGTCAGCCCTGAACCAACACGGTGCTGCAAAGTCTTGACTTTTTGATTGTTAGCTGAAAGAATTGTTTTTTTAAATTGATGGATTTTTTTTTTTGTACCGTTGGGTTTATGTATGTCTGAGATTGTTTTTGTCATTCAAATATTTTCCATGTCTGTCTTTCTTGTAGTTTTTCTACTGTTTTTGCTCTCAGCTCTTTCCCTTTTATTTTTATTTTTTTATTTTTTGGTGTAACCATCCTGTGGATTGAAATGGAAACACAAACAGGCTGAGTCTGCCCTGTGCTCTCTCTCCATCCACCTCTCACTTCTGTCTCTTCCCCCTCACAGCTGACATCGTCTTCTAGTCCTCCATCAATCTTCTTAGCCTTTCTCAGTTTTGACAGTGTTTTAATGACTTTGCATTAAAACCATCTTGAGTGTACAAATTAATTTTTTGCATCCTGTCTCCACCACCTTCTCCCTTTCAAGCCTCAGGAGCCTGGTTTTCAATCAGTCAAGTATCATCACTGACCCCAAGTGACGAGCAGCCAGAACTGCAGCTTCCCTTCTAAAAAAAGGCCTTTTAACGTTACGCCTTAAGCTGGGCTACTGTTCTTTTTGTACTTCCTTTGACACAAGCAACTGTAAAAAATAAATAATGAATAGGTTTTGTTGTTTTAATTCTTTTTTTTAATTTGCTGTTTTGCTTTAGGTTGTCCCTGCACAAATCCAGCTCTGAAGATGGATCTGGAGGTACGTAAAAATTCAATTCCAAGTGTATTTTTAGGTCTAACTTCATTTTGTCTTTTCTTGTCACTTATTTAACAAGCATGTGTGAAATTGCATAAAGTAAAAGAAACAAATTTTTATCAATGTTCTAGATGTTAAAGCGAGTATAAATTATGGCGTGGCATGAGGGCCAAAATTTAGACTATTGGAGAAGCTAAAGTCTCGCATGCTTAGGCTGGTTACCCACTTTATTAGACACATTTTTTAATAAAAAGAAAACTTTATCAAGAAAATATGACAGTATTAGGGCCAGACTAAGATTATTATTTTTTTGATTATGAGAATATCTTAATAGAAGAATGCATCTATTATCATAATAAATAAGCAATATTGCCATTATAATGTCATAATATTAGAATAAAATTATATTGCAAGAAGAAAGACATAATATTACAAGAAAAAAGTTGTTTTAAAGAGAAAAAAGTTTCAATATAGTTATTTAGATTTGACGTGTTTAGTGCAGCTGATGTGTTGAAAAACTAAGAATTTATTTATTTGTCAAACTGATACCATTAATAGGTATAACTCCACAAGATGCTCATCATTCTTCATTTTAGCACAGTGATAAGTCTGTTGTTTTTGTTGTTGTTGTTTTTTGTTTAGGAGTGCTCCTAATATTGTGAATTTATTCTTGTATCATTACGACTATCCTCGTAATGATACAAGATTAGTATTGTTACTATGATACTACTAATAAAATACACACACGATTCCCACGATTCTGAATCTTTAGAATCGTGATTTTCATTTACAATGTAAAACGATTTTTTGGTGCAGCCCTACCTAAAGCTTTGTCATATTTTCTTTTTTTTAAGTATGCAACTAATAAATTGGGTAACCAGCCTAGGCATGATGTTAGCCTTTCCAATGCTAATGCTAGTCTATTCATGCTAATGGACAGTAGACTGGGCAATCCAGTAGCTGATCATAGCTATGCAAGGCACTAGCTTCTCCAGTGCTAACACATATAAGTAGTCTCCTTCTCATTTGCCAGCACTCTGTTACCGATGCAGACCTATCATCAATCAGATCAATAGCTGGCTATGGAATAGATCTAGCCTCCTGCTACTAAGATGTAACCACTACTGGGTGTGCAATAGTCATAATTTGGTGCTTATACCACACCATAGTCTTTTTTTTTTGGCTCTGCCAGGTATGTCAAGTTTGTTTTCATTAATCATTTGGTTTCTAGTTTGTCAGAAAGCCATTGTTACAAACCGTGACTGTTCTTTGCAACACATGGAAGTTCTAAGATAAATGAACTGCAAGCAGCATTAGTTGTGTTATAATTGTAGGATCGTAGGACATGTTCATATTTCATTGTGAATGTATTGTAATTTCCACAAACGTTCCTAAAACCGCTTAGTGGTGGTTTTCTTGCGAGAAAAACAATGAGGGAAAAAAATGACAGGTTCCATGTGGTTTTGTGTAATTTTTTCTGCTTTCCTCTGTGTAACGGAAACCTTCCCTTCTACCTCAAAGGCAAGTGGGATAACAAGAAGAAAAACAAATCTTTCTGGCAGAACTTCCGCAAATCTCAGCACAAACCCGTCGTTCGACAGTCATCCAAAGGTTTGTGAGCTTCTTATTTTTCCACAAGTGTTTTGTGGCTTTATGTTTTACATGTCGTATTATTATTATTTTTTTTCAAATTTTCTGGTCTTCAGGAGAGGATATCGGCTACGTGGCCAGTGAGATCACCATGAGCGACGAGGAGCGGATCCAGCTGATGATGATGGTGAAAGAGAAAATGATCACTGTAGAAGAAGCTCTGGCTCGGGTAGGAGTCGCTTTGCTTCATCGTTTTCACCTCCCCTCTTCCCTAGTCTTCCCTCCCCCCCTAAACGATTAAACCAGTCTGTAACCTTAGTTAACCTTCACATCCCTTCCCCTCCCCCTGGATTTGATTTTAGCCTCCCCACACCTTGTCTTACAAATCCTCTGTAGAGCGACTGACTTTTACTAACCCCTTAAAGGCCCCAGATTTTAACACTGCATTGTCTTCTATCCAAACACACACAAACAAACTCCAGAACATCTGGTGTGTCCAGAGGTTCAGGAGTCTTGGAACTTCAGGGTTTTCAGCTCTTGAAATCTGTGGGTGTGTTGTTCAGCTCATAATTAGGAGGAAGATGGTGATGTAGCATTAGAGCCCCACCTGTTGGGGGTTGGGTGCTGTGGTGCTTTGTGGTATTTCTCTAGTTGGACATGGTGGATAATCATTTGGCTTTTCTATACATTTTCTTTCACTTTCTTGTTTATCTGCCAATCAGTATATTTGATTGGTTTTCCCTTTTTTTTTTCTTTTTCCCCTTTTCCTCTCGATGAAAACCTGTACTGCCTTTCTGTTGGGTGGCATGACTTACCAGCAGCTTCTTACAATTAATTTAATCTTGATTTTTTATTTTTTTTTGGTTGGTAACCAATAGCTTGATTTCAGCTGTCTGATTGACACTTTGTCAAACCAATCAACCTGATCAGCTTTTGAGGATTCTATTTGTTTATGTTTTCATACTTGTGTTTGATATTTTCTGTGACCAAAATGTTATTACAGTTGTATCTTAAATATGTCTGGGAATGTAACTGACCACCATTTTTTAAATATTTAAATACATTTTTATCTAACATTTATAAAAATCTAACATTTGAGAAAATGTGTGTTTTAGAGAGCAGATAAATCCTAACACCACATAAATGCATAAATCACAAGTGTTAAATACAAGGCCCATGGGCCAAATCTGACCCTCTATACAATTTTGTCCGGCCCCAAAAGTAACACTGTAAATGTAAAATCATTTTGTCCCTGTGTTTAGTGCAGTCTTCTCATGACAGATGGCCTACTTTCAAGCCAAGAAAATTAGTTTGTCTTTTTTTATTATTCTTTGATTTTAGTGTGGAAAGAGAATCAACTTTAACTTTTTGTTTTTGTTTTTAAGTTAAATAATTGGATTTTTAGTGATGGTTTTCTTTTGTACATGATTTGCTAGATTGTGATAAAGTCTATCTCTAAGAAAAAATAAATGTAAAAGTTAATTATAGAATGTAAGACGTAAGAAATGAATCCTAATGATGAGTCTTTCTAAATTTGGTCTTTTTTTATTAATTTGTTATGTATGCCCCAAGTGTTATAAAAAAATTATTAGGAAAGGATCATTTGTAGTTCTAAAAGGACAATTTGTTATATAACATTTTTTCAATACATATTGACAGAAATTGACCCTTGGCTTGGACCAAGGTTTAAATTTTGCCCCCCTTATGTAACCGCATAAATCATTAAGTATTTTTCAATTTTTAAACAGATAGTCCAGTCAACTTTGATGTGATGCTCTGTTAGATAGTTAAGAGTTAGTACTATAGTGTACAGATACGGTACAGATCCCAGCATTTTTACAAGTACTTGTACTAAGTGCCTTGATACCAGTAGTGATACTCCATTTAGTGTGTTACAGTTTACACTTCAAGTGAAAAGTTTATCCTTTTTTTCCTTATTTAAGACCACTATACAAGTTGCAAGACAATTTTAAAATGTTTCAACAGTATATATCTTTTTATTTGACTCATTCAGAGCAGCGGTTGGTCTTTAATGAAAGTTCAAAATAAAAATAGTGCTTTTAAAGTCCTTTTTTAATGTTTAAGTTCTTACTCAGTAGGTACTCTGTATCGGCGAGTACCTAAACTGAAGTACTTGTACTCATAATTGGCTTGAGAAAAACTGGTATCGGGACACCTCTAGTTGGTACATCATCCACCTAAACATCATCCAGGCTAGGATAAGGATTTGATTTGTATTATTTTCAGGCTTGGAAAACAATTACACACAATTAAACAGGTGTAAAAGAATGCTACAGTACAAACTACATTCACATCTATAACACGTAAACCCCCCATCTACATGTCTAGACCCTCATGTCACATGTCAGTCATGTTTTATGATTGTACACGACAGCATCTTTCTGTTCAGTAACAAAACCTTTGATTGTAACAAAATAAAATGGGTTTAAAGGTGAGCTCTTTTGAAGTGGGGGTATGCATACAGTTTTTATTTTTTACAGAACAATTATTTAAAACACTTAAATTCTCCCTTTGAACATGTTGATTTTAAGAAATTGAGCCTGATCCTCACCTTAAATGCACATTGTTATACATATCCACTATTCTTTTCTGTGGTTTGTTAGTTTCTAGGCAGATAGGGTTCTGGGTGAGAGTGGGTGGGCCACCATTGTCCCTCTGCCTCTCTAAACTTTTCTTCTCCATGTAGCTGAAGGAGTATGAGCGCAGCAAACAGTCCAGCAGTGCTGACACTGCAGAGTGGACTGAAGGATCTACACCCAATCTAAACCAGTCCTCAAACTGCAACGTAAGTAGCCCCCTCCACCTGTTCCCCTGTACTTTACCTCTCTTAACACTCTCACCTTCAGAAATGTGTTTTTTTTTTAGCCAAAAAGATTATAAAGTAGATATTTTCTATGTAAAAACGTGCTCATTGATATGTGGGTTTAAGCTTGAATGCAGTTTTTTTTCCTGTACCTGTAGAGCTTAAAACATCCTCCCTTGACTTTTCTCTTGACTTCTCGTTCTCTCTTTCTCTGCTCTGTTTTTGTGAGCCAAATAACAATGTAACTTTGGTACTACATTTCTCTCCACCATGTCACGTGCTGCCTCATTAAACTGGTCTTTTCAGAAAACTAGGGCTTAATTATTTCACAGATTCTTTCAGAATTATTTCTACAAGGTTTTTGCCCTGCTCTGTTTTGTTAGCAGTGACTTTGTCAGGGGTGATTTTGAGGGCGTGGTGGCGATTGAGAAAACCAGGGGAGGTTAATGCAACTTAATACTTTAAAGGCATTTTCCATAGCAGATGTTTTGGGTTGTGGAGCTAGGGTTCAATCCATCAGTTGTGTATCCGCATGTATTTGCTTGTGTATTTTTTATCTGGGAAAACGTGGATTCCCTCCTCAGGATTGTTTGTCTTACATAAGGAAGTTCAAGTAACTGAAAACCTTGTTCACAACTGATGGCAGGATGCAGCAGGACTTCTGCTGATCATATATCTGGGCTTCAACAGTATTACATCATTTTTGGAGTCTGTTGAGGCGAAGAAGGAGCTGAGCCGAGATGCAAATCTCTATGGTCCACTCCTTAGCCATGGTCATGGGATCTGGATCATGACCAAAAGAACACAATCCCAGATACAAACAGCTGAAATGAGCTCTCTCTGCAGCGCTCAACTTTAGTCACAGAGGAAGGAAGACTTCAAACTATGTTTTTACATTGTATTAATAGGCCAAATAAACCTAGAGTTATGATAAATGTTATACGCCACTTTTTTTTCTGAACATGACCATCCTATTTGATGTGCATTGCAGCAGCAGGCAGAACGGAACACGGTAGTTGGATTGAAAAAAAAAACAGCTCAATTCGCCATCAGTCTCATCATTTTCTCGAGCCAAAAAGTAACACTGAGAGTGGGACAAAGTAACTCAACACAGACCATACATCCCCCATGCCCCGCCCCTTTCTACCCAATCCTGGTAATACGCAATCATGGTATTATCTAAATATCTATCTAAATATATAAAAGCAAAAAAATATAATACTTGGTAAAAGATTAATACTGCCCAATCCTAACTGAGAGTGTAAAACCAAGAACTCGCTGATGGTAATATATGTTCTCTCTGGCATTAATCACTTTGCTATCCCCATAATGAGCTGGATAGTTTGATTTTTTTATCCTTGTGAAATGCAGATTCAAAACCCAATATTTTTTGTTTATTTTCTATGGACTCATGGGAATATCTCATAAACTGACCCACTTTTTTTTATAAATAGGACTGAGTTTATCTAAACACAAAAAACTCCCAAGTTTGCTGAAAATAACATTCCCTCATATTTGGATCATTGCTATTTTCAGCGGTGTGTTATGCATTCCTCATTAAAAAGTACCAACTTTTTTTTTAAAATCCGTCCCAGTTGCTATTGTTTATGTTATGTTAAAGTAATTTAACACTTAAACTTACAGATTATCAGTTTACATCATACTTAAAATTGTATTTAAGTGGATAAATATGGTTTAGTAAACTGGAGTGCTTGGATTTTATGCATTCAAATTTGTCAACTTTGGCAGTTTCTTTTTACTTTGGTTAAAAATTCATGTGCATGACTGTTTTGTTGCTGGTGCTGATTCAGTAACTATGAATCATGCACAACAGTTCATCACTCTGTATTAAATATTCTTCTGGATTCTGATTGATGATTAACTTCTACGAGAAAAGTGGGTCAGTTATGCCATTTGTAGCTTAAACCCAGGTCCTGTGTGGAATCTGACTCTTTGATGTTTGGTTGTTTGAATTGTGCATGAAGATGCAGACCCTATTAATTAGTCAATTAAACCTTGTTACCCCTCTGCTGCCAGTCACTCACATCCTGTTGGAGGAAGATTGATCGATTGGGGATTTTAAAGAGGAGAGAGAGGACAGAGAGCGTTACAGTACTGTGGGGTTATTGTGTGGAGGAACGCACTTTTTGGCTCTGGAGACGAGTGCCGGAGGCTGAGAGGAAACGAGGGAGTCAGAGAGAGTGAAGATAAAGACTTTTACACTTGTTCTCAAGGCCAGAAAAGGGGGAGCTCTATCTTCTTTTTTCGCCCCAAGTTCCAAAGTTGTCCGCTTCAGGAAATATCTCCTCTCTGCTGAGGCCTCTGGTGGTGTCTCATGCTGCCTCTTCTCCCTTCTAGTGGTCCTAATTAGGTCAAACCCAAAGCTTCAACAGTTTTACTCCTCTGCTCTGAGCGCGCCTGGGTTCTATATTCAGAAACATGAATACAAAGTACGCATTTGTAGTACTCGTTGGTACTTTTGGCTGCTGCGCGGCTTTTGTTTGATGCTGTCTTTTGCTGGCCTCTGGCTAACAGAGCCCACATTCCAGGGGCAGGCCATTAGTGATTTGGGGGCCAAGGCAGGGTCAGAGGGGCTCGAATGCTGGGATTGTTCTCCGCGCACAACACGCCTTTTCTCTGCTAGCTATGCAGCGCGGCGCTTCCAAACAGTCCCTCATTCCTCTATGTTGAACTCACCAAAAAGACTGCATCTGCATGGGCTGACGGATATTGTTTTTGTTGAAACGTGCGTGATGATGTGGTCAGCATGCTGTGAATTCTGTGCTGCTGTTCTTTTTTAATTGAAGATCTTTTAAAAACGAGAAGTACCTCTGCTTTCTGCAATGAGGTGGTAAGTTTTGATGCACATTGATTGACTTACCTACACTGTTTGGTTTTACACAGCAGCATAGAGAGATTACAGTGTGTAGGATTATTATGTTGGTTTGTTGTATCTGAAGTTATGTGAACTATCCTTAAAGTGTCTTGTGAAGTGAACTGGAAATACTGGTGGAATGTTTCCTTTGACCTTGTTTACAATGGTGGCCATTTATCCCTCCTTGATTCATGGCCTCATATATTAGACTCTACTTTTGTCTCGTTCTCTTTACGCCTGCTCATCTAGTTGTTTGTATGGATGCTTCTCCTTGAGAGTTTTGTATTGTTGCCCCTTTACCATCCTCCACCATTTTTACTCTAATTAAAGCAGTCATGCTCCACAGTTATTCTGCTTTAATAACAGAAGTGGCTTCATCTAGGAGAATCTGTTCGCCCTTAGTCAACGCATGCCCTCTCTGCCTCCTCTTTATTCACTACTTTGACTCTTCCTAAAATGAACAACCTCAAGTCTCCTCCAAATAAATGGAAAATCAAAGGAGTCGCTCCTGCCACAGAGTTTTGTGGCTCTGTCGAGTATTTGTCATGGCTGAGGTAACAGTGGAGTTGTGGGTTTCTGCAGGTTTGGCTGAAGTTAAATGAAATACCTTTGCTCTGGTCTTTTGGGCTAACGTCACAGAGAAGTCAGTCTTATCAGAAAGTTCTGAAAAGGGTGAAGTGGTGGTAAAAATGGCCAGCTTTGAAAGGACAAACAAGAACAAACTTAGGGTGATTGACTTCAGAAATTACAGCTTTTAGGAAGGAATAAAGTCCTCAATTTTCATAATGCCCTAAATTTCCAAAGCTGAGTTTTTTTCTCTCCACAAAACCCGCAATAAAATTATAATCCACATTTCCCTTTAGTAGCTTCATACACCTCATGAATATTTTTTTCAGGTTTTATTTTAGATAGATTGATTGATTGATTGATTGATTGATTGATTGATTGATTGATTACAGACTCGTAGTCCAAATTACATAAAAAAAGAACAATCAATAGTAAAAAAAAAACAGAGTAAAAATACATAAAAATAAAAAATTCTTAAAAAAAACAAACTTTTAATCACTCAAATGTTCATATGACATAATTGATCCTCTGTGGACACAAATCTGTAATGAAGATGCTCTGTTACTAATGCAAGTTTGTCAGACTGGACTTATTAGAAAGACGTTATAGTGGTATGTCAGTGAAAGTATTTAAAAATTATGATGGTCTTAGTCCACCAAGCCATTTGATTTGGCCCACCAACAGTTGCACTGGTTGCAAATACATCACCCTATGTCATCCTATGTAGGAACACTGTATTTCTACTTATAACCCATTTAATTTAATGGCCCAATAACCATATAAGGGGCTGGAGTGTAGATAGGTTTCACTCATGGTGCTTACTTCATTTTTGAACTATGTTAAAATTTAACATGACATACAAGTAACTACAAGACATTTAGTTTAGATTTAAGCATGTGTGCTGATCTATGCAAGTTATAGGACCAGAAATACTCATATTATATAATAATTTATGAAATGTCCCATGAACCTTTGCTGCCTGAGCGTATGTCAAATTTTTTTCAAGTTCACAGGCTAAAACAACCAACAGAAAAACATGAGCAACAACACTAGCGGCTAGCCTAATGGTAAAATAAATTGTATAATTAAAGGACATCACCTAAAAAGGGTTTCATGTATTATATCTCTGCAATTGGTCCGCAGCCCTCGGATAGATTTTGGCCCTCTTGAGGAAAGGTTTGGGCACCCTTGCTCTAGAGTGTCAAAAAAAATAGAATGTCAAGCTGTATCATAAGCAGCCATTTCTCTATTAATTATTAATTACTCAACATGCCACAGATCATCCCCCACCCTGGTAATACTTTATCAAGAAGAGCAATACCGTCCAACCCTATTACAGACAGAAAAAAGCCTTAAAAAGGCTTAAATTTGGCAGATTCTGATCATGTGCTGAGCCATCTGTGCAATTCTACACATGTTGTTTGCCTTTTTCAGCTTGGAGCTAATTAACACAATGTTGTGACATTATTGCAACTACAAAAAGTGAAATGTCAAGATGTCGTTTTGGTGGTGTGGTGCTTTCTTGTGACCTTGTTACTTTTGTTTTTTTGCTCCCAACACTCCAGAGTTGTTAAGCCATGTCTTTGAAGACAAAATTGTCTTGATATGTAAACCTCACTGCTAAAAGACAATTCAACAGAAAGCTTAAGTTCTGCGGAATTGTTTTGTGTTGCACGTTTGATCACATCTGCCTCTCGACCCAAGCGGTTTGCTTTGGAAACCAGTGAAAAACAGAAACAAAGTCATTTGGTTGCTTGATGCCAAATGTCAACTCATTGCCACGGATTAAAGTAAAACGTCCAACTTAGGAGGAGCTCTTGTGAGTTTGTGTGTTCTTGGAGCAACATCCTGGGAATGAGTTTTGTCTTTAAGAATTCTTTGTTACTTTTGGTTGTGTTCACTGAGTTTAAACTTCACACAATGCAGTGGGCCTCCATCCCTTCAGCCCATCATCTCTACCTCACTAACTTTAACGTCATATAGACAAAACTCCCATCTTCTATGTTTTAACGTCAGCACATGTAAACGTTTTTTGCTTTTGATACTCAAAAATTCATGACTAAATCCGTAATCGGAGCTATATCTTGAGAAAAGAAGTGACTTCCTCTATGTGACCCTATCTTCTGTTCTCTCCCAGCAGTCTCGTGAACAGTCGGATGACGAGCAATCCGAGGACTCTGTGAAGTTCAAACGGCTGCACAAGTTGGTTAATTCAACACGCAGAGTTAGGAAAAAACTCATCAAGGTGGAGGAGGGCAAGAAACATTCGACTGAAGGTCTAAGATTCTGTGGGATGATGTATTTATTGCCTCACAGTACAATTTATAGATGTTAGTTCTTAATATTTTGTTAGTTGTTGATTCCATTTCACTGAGTGTTTTGGTCTCTTTTTTTAGATTTTCTGAATTTGGAAACGTCTCCGCGCTGCGAGGACAACACAGCTCTCTACACAGGGGTTCTAAAGAAGCCCCCCCTGCCCCAGGAGGCTTCGCTGCACTCCCTCACCCATGATCAACTCTCTCTGGACGGAGACTCGGACAGTTTGACGACCTCGCCGTCTTCCAGCAGCCTGGACACCTGGTCCGGACACAAGCTGGTGAAAACCTTCAGCAAATCTTCCAGCACCCACGGTCTCATCAGGCCCCCCAGGAGAACCACGGTTGCCTCGAGCGACCTTGGAGGCTCCATCTCTGGTGTAGCGGGCAGTGGCTCGTCCTTCTCAGAGCTCGACGGGTGCGGTTTAGACGATGAGGGAAAGCTGCAACGCTCCACAACGGATGGCGAGATGAGGAAGGCCCTAAGCTCCATATCTCACGGGGTAAGTAACAACGAGGCCCTCTACGCCTTCTATGGCCTCACTAAACCTCGCCCTAAACCCCATTCCCAGTCACGCCTCCTCATCTCCCTGGATGACGGTCCTCAAGGCAGTCCCAAACACCAAATTGCCAATCGCCACCACGGCAGCTGGACCCACCGAAAACCTGACCCCAACTACGCATATTCCACCAAGCACCTGCTCTACCAGCGCTCGCGCAGCGCCAAATGCCCCATCTCCCCGCTGTCCGTCACCCCCTCCTCCCCTGTACGCTGCGACGTAGCTAAGTCGAAAGGTTTTGGAAGCGGCGCAGGGGGCTGGTTGTTCCCGCCCCGAAGGCTGCGAGGCCGAACCGCAGTCAGCGAGCTGAACATCACCTATGTTGTAGAACGGAGCCTCTATGGCCACCTGAACTGGGCCCAGCTGGTCCGCCCGGTTACCCTCAGCCGCGCTGAGCGCCGCTGTCTGTTGGAGGAGGACCGCGAGGTGGACAGGAAGTGGGCGGCCAGCGTGGACCGCTGCACGAAGCGGGTGCTGTTGCGCTTCCAGCAGAAGTCTGTGAGTTTGGACCTCGAGGTTTAAATCGGCCGCCGCTTGTGAGCAGTACTTCAAAGTTGCAGAATAGCTCCTGGTTTCTACGTTCGGATGAGGAGTGTATGTACAGATATAGAAAACAGAACAAATATATTGTATTATTCCCTTTTATTATAAGCGTATTAAAAAATACTGCCGCTGACTAAGCAGATTTTAAGAATTAGTGGAAGCTAAAACTAACTGCTAAAATGACTGTCACTCAGTCTGTGCAATGCGTCTTCTTCTCCTTCTAGTTGAAGACTGGTGGGGCTGACACAAACCAGTTTGTTATTGGTTTAATTTAAAGGCAGTCCAAACCAGCTTAAAGCCGGCCAATCCAAACTCTGTGATACTTCTAGTTTGTAATGTTTTGGGTTTGTCTTTTTATAAGTACTGTTTGTTAGTCAAACAGCAAAAACTTTCTCTACTATATATTATACATAGTCAATTTTTTGTATTTGTTATTTAAATATTGTTAAATGTTATTTTATTTCATTTTTATTCTTAGTTTGAAGTATGTTTTTTGAAGATGCTACACACACAGTGCCTGACACGTTCAGCACTGCTTGTAATAATAGTTTTTATTTTATTCTGGATAAACAATATAAAAATAGAACACTGAATTTTTTTGTGGATTTAAAAATCGTGAAACCTAATTTACCAAAAGCTAATTGGTCCGCTAACGCTTTCCAAAGTTAGCAAAAAAGCTAATCCACCAAATGAGAAGCTAGTTCTGCTGTTTGTAGGTTACTGCATTAGAACTGTGTCAACCACTGGTTTTCAGGTAATGAAAGCATCAAAAGCTGGCACATTTTCTTCAGACATGACTGGCCTTCGACAGACGCCATCTTCTTTGACCTTTAAGTGAACGCCTTAAGCTTCGACCATTTTTATTTCAGCAGAATATGAAGTGATTGCGGAAAATGCAGTGCCCCACTTGGGAGGTTAAGTTTCATAAGTGCCTTTTTATAAATGTCATATCCCTGCAGAATGTGCACTCGCGCATTCCCATTGATCCCCGTGGGTGTAGGAAACATTGTACACCGAGCACCAAGCTGCTCATCCTAAAAAACTGCACCGCTCTGAGCCTCAGAGGCATATTCAGTGAGTGGCCTCATTAAGTCAGCGTCACTGACTGAACAATCATTATGCCTATCAGTTTTCAAATTGATGGTATATTTTTTTTTAAATGATATAAAAAGAATGACTATGGAGGAACTTTATTACTTTGCAGTGGTTGAAAATGTGAGTATTAATGTTTTGTTCAACCAGCTTGAAAACAGCCAGCACAGCGGAAGAGATTATTGAAGAGTGGAAGGGAGGGGGGGTCTAGTGGAGCTATCCTGCAGCTTTGAGCGTATCTGAATCCTATCGTGTTCTGGTGAAATCACTGGAAGTCGCTCTCATCCAAATTCTTTTTTATTTTTGAGTTGTTGCTTTTTATCTTCTTTTTTTTTTTAAGGCCCGTGCCTCTAAACGCAGATGTGGCTTTTTTTTTGTTGTTCTTTCTTTGAATTATTTTAAAGACCATGTTTTTCTGGGTGCATGTCCATTTCATTCGACATCAATCACCATCACATTTACTTTCGGACAGTCCTCGTTCTCCAAACTGCTTTTCTACTGGGAAGCTGCAGCTGTGGACATGCAACACCATAAACGTTTATCATTGTGCAACGCTTTATACGTGTTAGGAAAATCTACACTCTCTGTGAAGCGAAAGGGAAACCTCATCAAGCACTTTCCACACAAATGTTTTATTTAAATGTTTATATTTGTGTGTTGTCAGTGTTGTCTCATGTCACACTGCCTCTTTGTGTCCAGCCACCTTCCCTTGGGTTCCTCTAAAATGGAAAATCTTCTCAGATGACGTAAATTAAATAGCTTCTGAGGATATTATCTGGTTAGCTCTCAGCAACCAGCCTACGTGTTGTGCATGATTGCATATCGTGCCCATTTTTGCATGTGATCACATAACTGCAAAAATGAACAACGTCAGACTCATGTGCGTTCTTCCTTCCCTTTTTACTCAAGAAAATCATCAGAAAATACCCTGCAGGTTATTGAACAGAGTGTTGTGTTTGCGTTTGTCTCAAAAACCACACCGGTTTGTTTCGTACAAGTCACGTTTACTTAACTGCCGTCAACCCAACCCACATACATTTACGACCCACTGTCGTAAAACACTGCTGCAACTCTTAAAGGTACAGAACATATTATCTGCAGTGCGGAACACACAAAGCATAAATGAACATAACATTTTCCCCTCCCACAACCCCTTCAGAATATAACAAGTCCCTCACTCCCCAAATTCACTATCACTCTGTAACATAGTCCCCAGTCCAAACAGGTGGGACCCTCAGCCTCCGGGGTCGTGTTGGAGCTGCATTAGATAAAGCTGGTGGGTTTTCCTCCACCCCGTTAGTTCCTGGTCTGGGCTGCCAACCCATGGTTACAGCTGAGAACGGAGGTGATACGGGTGTTGAGGGCGCTGTAACTCTATGCAGACGGTTTGCATGCCAGTGGCTTCCATTCTCCAGTCTGTACGTGGCTGATCCCAGCTGCTTAATCACACGCAGAGGCTCCGACCAAAAGGATTGCAGCTTATTCCTTCGGTGAAGTCGTTTGATCCTGACCCAATCTCCTGCAGTAAGTGAGGGGTTCTGCACTTTTCGCATGACATCAAATCGCTCTTTCATCCGTGCCTGTGACTTCATTACTCGAGTTCTGGCCTTCTGGACTCCTGGGCTCCCTTGTGCAGTGGCTGACTCCGCTCTCAGGCAGTCCAATGGTTGTTTTAGTTCCCGCCCAATCATGAGTAATGCAGGTGACACTCCTGTGGTGGAATGCTTGGATGCCCGGATGGTCAGGAGCGTTTGGTTTAGAGCGTCACTGAAGGTTTTCCCTTCCTCCAAACATGCTCTGATCCCATTTTTGAGAGTTTTGTTCAGTCTTTCCACCCCCCCGTTGCTTTCTGGGTGATATACAGCTGTTTTGATGTGCTTGATGGACCGCAGGGAAAGGAAGTCTGTGAACTCCGCAGAAACAAACTGAGTTCCATTATCAGTGGTAACAACACCAGGAAGGCCCCAGCG
>JARVGW010000086.1:12142012-12186126 GCA_031762495.1 Anablepsoides rubrolineatus | reverse complement strand
AACACTGCTGCAACTCTTAAAGGTACAGAACATATTATCTGCAGTGCGGAACACACAAAGCATAAATGAACATAACACAGAGGTATTTGTACATTTCATGAAAATGAGTTACAGTGTATTTTAAAGAGGTAATATCATGTAAAATCAACTTTTTTGAGTTTTATATCATGTTATCAAAAACATGCCCAGAGTCTTGCTTTGACTCATTCATGCATGTTTGAGAAATCCTGTAGCGATTTTACAACAGCAATGAATTATTCATTCATTTTTCTAAATCGATTCACATTAAACATCGATTCTAACAGTACCGTGTGACGTGTAGCTGCTAACTGTTTAGTTCTTGTGTGTTTTTGTTTGGTTTTCTTCACATTAAGATGCCAACCCAAACGCGCTCCATGCCTTTCCTGGACCGCATCCAATATTTTCAATATTTTCACGTCTCACAGGTACTCTAACAACATAAGCACCTCAAAAATTGGGGCTTCACTGTAGTTTTTTTTTAAGTCTTCCCCACTCAATAAAAACTTCCTCATCCCAAATGGGATGTAGTGAATTTATGATGAATTTTTTTTATTATTATTTCTTTAATTGTCAGTTAGTCAGGCCAAAAAAAAGTCAGTTGATTCTAGTCACCTGTGATTGTCAAGCAATTGGTTTATTTGTAGTTCATGAAAGTTATATAGGCTACTCTTTTCCACTAGTGCCACTTAGTGTAGTGTTGGTAGGGTTTGGTATGGTTCCATGCCATTTCCATTAGGCCAGATTCATGGAACCAGCCCTTTTTTTAGTACCTACTTTGTTGTGGTTCCAAGTGGTCCCAGTCGACACCAAAATGTGACATCAGAACACTGTGTGTCACTGATTGGCTAGGGGGTGGAGTCACTGGTCTGAGCTGCCTTTACAACAACAACTTAAGGAGCAATTTTTTCAATTGTAGCAGCAACATTAGTTGTGTTTCCATCCAATTTTAATATGAATCTTTAGCAAATTTTTTAAATTTCAGAACTTATTCGGCAAATGTGTTTCCATATCTCATTTTGCGCATTAATCTTTTTTTGAAAAACCCCAAAACCACCTCCACCAACCGCCCAAAACACACCCACTGGAAACAGACTGGAACGTCAATGGAAAGGCACCCAAACTGACCCATACTGACACTACACTAAGTGGCACTAGTGGAAAAGGGGCATAATTTTTTAGTCCATGAGCCTCGTTTAGACCCTGCAGTCATTCTCCTGTTATAAAGGAGCTCATATAATAGTTTGTTACATCACGTCTGTTGGCTGTCCACATATGACATCATGCCACCACTGTACAAACCATATATCCATGTACATTAATCAGACTGTTGCCTGCGTTATGCCAAGCATGAATCATTGTGAGTCGATCCGGTGGGTGTGGGTGGGACGGCTTTTTTAACGTGACCTTCTGAGTGTGACTCATTTGATTGTGTTTTGGCTCCCCCTCCCGCAGAGGACGTGCAGCTTCGGGGGCTTTGACCTGTCCAACCGTTCTCTCCATGTGGTCAACACGGGCTCCGAGGCCAGTGTAAGTTTTTATAGCCTGCAGAATTAAACAAGGCCTTGAGGAGCCCACACTGAATTCCTCTTGTCACACTTAATCAGCATTTACTTATTTATTTACCCTCTGTATATTTGGATTCTCCCTTATCCTGACCCATTTTCCATCTGTCCTCGTTGCTCTTTATTTTTATTTTTTTGGTGCCATCTCCTTCGTCTCAAGCTTTTCCGTTAAACTTGTCTCTTTCTCGCCTTTTTTTTTCTCCAACTTTACAGAACAAAGAGCAGGAGGCGATATACAGAGAGGTGGTCAAGTCTCCCACCACATCGCGGATCTCTCTCGGCAAGAAAGTCAAGTCCGTGAAGGAGACGATGAGAAAACGCATGTCGAAGAAATACAGCAGCTCTCTGTCTGAGCAGGTTAGCTGGACACACACGTGGATTCAGTTTCTGCTTTGTGGAAAATCAGGATAACATTTATTGCTGTCTCCTATTATAAGAATTGAAGCGCAGCTTTATTTAAAATGGAGCTGAAATAACACGGTTTGCAGTGATCCGCCTGTAAACATTTAGATAATATTTTGCAGTGTAGACCACATGTTCAGTCCACACAGGCTGGGAGTGGGTGGGGGTATTTGTGTTAGTTACAGAGCAAACACAGACCCTTAAAACATATTCTCCCCTGCTCCTCTTGGATCTTGTAAATTTGGGCGTGTGTTTCACATTGAGCTCACGTTATGATGTAACTGTCCCTCGGGCTCACACTTATTGTAGGAAGCAGAGCCTACAAACTAAGCCACACTGGCCTAGTTTTTTAGGACAATCAGCGGCTTTACCAGCTGTCGAACATTGGTTTGCTAAACAAAAAGTTGTTTCAAACTGCTCTCTACAATGTGTAAGATGTCAATTGTTCAAAACCCTGTCTCAAACAATTGTAAATGTGACTTTAAGTACATTAATATGTAATAAAACAGATGTGTGTGAGTTTTATAAATTGAAATGCTTATTGCAGGGATTCCCAAATGTTTTCATGTCATGCCCCATGAAACAACATTAAATTTGGCCGGGGATACCCCCCCTTACAATCCCATCAACAATGCTTCAAATATAAAGAAACATCGACTTTTATAATAATATTTTACTTTTATTCACTACGCAATAATTATTACATTTATTTAGCACAAGAGTTTTATTAACTAACAGTTATATTCCTACCAAAAAGAACAACTTTACAACAAACTGTTGAGGATAAGAACAGAACAAAACAAAATAAAATAAAATAATGATTGAAAAACAGATTTGATTTTATGGTAATGATTTTAAACTAAAAAATTTGTTTTGTTTAAGTCTTTACTTGGACTTTCTGAGGCCTCCCAGAGTGCCACAGCCCCCATTTGAAAAACACTGGTTTATTGTACAAAATGTCTTGTAAATGGGAACTTAGATGTGCTTTACTGGACAAACACAACTTTATGGACTTATCAGATGATTATTTATGCCATTATTTGTTGGACTTAAGGTTTTTATTTTAAAAGATCTAAAAATGGTGCCAAAAAAAAGTGAGAAAAAACAGAAGCTGTTTATTTTCAATATATTCTACATCTATACTTTTCCAAAGATATAAATGTGTTTCATCTGACCACATCAAAGCAAAAAAAGCTTTTTAAGAGACCACAGTGCCATCTACTGGATTATATGGACATGTACAGATAATGAGTGATGTCAATGCATTCTAATTAACATTTCAGTCATGAAACAAAAGGGTAAAATATTTCTGCTGACTGCTTATTTAAAAGAAAAATAAAGTATTTAATCATTCAGTTTTGTGTTTGTGCATGTGGAAATAAAACAAATCTTCTGTTTCATCCACCTCATCTCCTACGTCTTTTATTTGTTCCCATCCAGTCCAGTCCAGACGGGACCCCTGGCTCCCCACAGTCACCCTTACCAGACACCGACTCCTTGGAAAAACCAAAGCTTAAGGCCGGAGGCTCGGTGGAAAGCCTGCGGAGTTCCCTCAGCGGCCAGAGTTCAATGAGTAGGAAAACTTTCTGATGTGAAAACTCACATTTTTATGTTTTTAAAACAGAAAAAACAACGTTTTAATATATCTAGAGGTCAATCTGAAGACGTAACACAAGATGGCGCTGGTGTTTATCAAACACAGAGATGACTCTCAGCTCTAATCTAAATCATAACCCAAAAAAAACCTAGTGATTATGACTGAAAGCTTCCTAACGTGCATTTTATTACACTGTGACCTCAAAGAGATGTTTTGTAGAATATTTGGGTAGGTTGTGTTTATGTGAGTACAGAACCACAGTTAAACTTCTGTTTTAACTGCCTTTTTTTTAAATAGCAAATGTGCAGGGACTGATTCATGATGATTTTACAGTTTATGTAAAAGTCCTTGTCTGTGTCCAGGTGGTCAGACAGTGAGCACCACTGACTCATCAGCCAGCAACAGGGAGAGTGTGAAGTCAGAGGATGGGGATGATGAAGAACCGCCTTATAGAGGACCGTTCTGCGGCCGGGCCCGGGTCCATACGGACTTCACACCCAGTCCATATGACACAGACTCTCTGAAACTGAAGGTACGGGCACACCGCATTGTAATAGTTTCGTCTTATGACTTGATAACAATTTTTATGAAAGTGAGCTAAATAATGAAAATGTGTTAGTAGCATTTTTAACATTGTATTTTACACTTGGCACCTCATATTCAAAGGTCTTTAAGGAAAAATAAACAAAAATCAGTCATCTTTGAAGATTAAACAAAGTGTATCCTCTTTGATCTTTGTGTAAATTGTTATTTACACTGTCTATTCTAATTTGAACCAAATCTAACTTTAACAATACGGCAACCATTTCCTTAAATGGCGATTGAACTTTAACAAGTAACACTGTTCTTCTTTTCCGTTACCCCAGCGAGGGGACGTGATCGACATCATCAGTAAGCCCCCCATGGGCACATGGATGGGCCTGCTCAACAACAAAGTGGGCACCTTCAAGTTCATCTATGTGGATGTTCTGAGTGAGGAAGAGGAGAAGCCCAAGAGGCCCGTGAGGAGGAGGAGGAAGGGCCGACCGCCCAAACCCACATCAGTGGAGGAGCTTCTGGAGCGCATAAACCTGAAGGTGAGGAACCAGGTGCAGCGGATTACACGCATCATTACCTACTACTTCATACCTTTTGATGTAAACTTTCAGACCCGTTCAAGTATTAGACGAGTTCATGAATCAGGTTTTTGCTCAGTTAATGAAAGAGAAACATCCAAACTCTCAAATTCACACAGAGACAAACATAGTGTTCCCAATTACAGGCTTACACGGCTTTCTATGTTTGATTTGACACTAACGCACAAACATTAACACCCCCATTGTGACAAGCCTACCTCCTGCAAAACAGCTTGAGTCTTTTCATCAAAACCTACACGACTCTGAGCTGTCATCTCCTCCCACTGAGGCAGCCTGCAGCCTGCTTTTCTTCATATAGAAATAGACACTTCCTGTGGGTTGTCTGTGTTTTAATCTCTGGCCAAGATTTTGGTCGAGTCACAGATTAATGCTTGCTGCTGCTGAGGAGCTGTGAATCTGTTTGTTACAAGTGCATCGGAGGGGGGAGAGTTTTGTACTAAAGAAGTTAGACTAAACACTCTTCGCGGGGTTCTGTAAAAACTTTTAAACAGAAATTGTTCAAAAAGGCATCGGCGACGGGTAATTATTCATTACCGTCCCAACAGCCAATCCTTTCACTGAAACCAGGTCACAGAAAAACTTCAGTTTTGCCTCTTTCCTTTGGCTGGATTCGAATATCCTTGGGTCTATCTGCCCCCAACCTCTTTACTTTCAGTTTTTCTTCCAAAAAAGCACTAAGAAAACAGGTGAGAAATGAAATAATCCACCTCGTTTATGGTAATCGTGTTCGCTATCGTACCTACTCTGTCTATGCCAAACTACACCCACATCTACTCACGCTCGAGGCGCGTTATTTTACGTCCACTCATTGGCTAAAGCTGACCCTGGGCTGAACAAAATGAGCCCCAATGAGCAGCAAAACAATGGGGGTGGGGGGGGACAAGACATCTGTCAATCATTCTGTACCATGAAAAACATTAAATCAACAGGGCTTTGAAGAGTCAGCCCTTTGGAAAGATTCTGAAATTTTTTCCAAACTGTTTGGCACCAGCTTTGTCGTAAATTTCACAAAATATGAGAATATTTTTAATTTGTGTTTATTAACTTTTTTATTGTAAGCATCAGGGAGGGCTTAGTCCTGTTAGCCCACTTATAACAGCCGTCCCTGGTTGTGGTCTATATAAAGGGGAACTGTAATGCTTTGGTCTGAGTTTCTTTTTATTGTAACTCCACAAGCCCCTCTTTCGCCCCTTTTTCGGAGGTGTGACTCAGATCAACTCCTTTTGAGGCTGTCTCTTTAAACCCAAATGAGGCGCTTTGTACCCCAACCCCCTCCAGCTTCCAGACCAGTCCATTGTAGTTTGATAGAGGAGTTTATGACTATATAGCGGCGTAGAAACCTTTTTCTTGACAAATTAATTAAAAGATGTCAACAAGAGAAGATCACTAAATTGTAGTTGGTAAGTCCAAACCTTATTTGGCAGGTTTGTTGCAAATATTGTAACCTAATAGTTCAGAAATCGTCATAGAAAACAGAGAAAACAGGTTGAAAAATATGATGCAGCATTGGGAGAAACTACATTCAAATTTTCTGCACTCCTAGAGACAAGTCCACAACTAAATGTATTTAATGGCTTAAAAGGTGAATTTTGTACGATACATCTTTCAAATATCTCAACTATTGTTTTGAACTTTCTCAAATAAACCATATAACTGTAAAGTGTGCTGCAAGAGCTAATGTGACTTTACTTATTTTATGACTTAAACTAATCTATAGTTTTAAAGACAGATTTATCACTCAGGATAAAGTAGACGCTATCTTCAGGAAGTTTTGGCTGCCTCGTTTGTATATTTATCGCCCCGTACTAAAATTTATCAGGCAGTGCTGTCCTTATTTCTGACAGCGTAGGTCCATCATTACTCCGTAAAGATGCTGTCTCTCTACTTTCAGAAACTGATAGCTATAAGCTACATAAATAAAACTTTAACTACAGCTGACATATTATAGGCAAAGGACGTTTGTTTTATTTTAAAGCCCAGTGCCTGAGTGTGAAGTATAAATCTCTGCTCCTCTGTAACTTTAGTATTGTTGCTGAATGCACAAGCTTTTCTGAGTGAGACGACCTCGCTGCCTGTTGCCTGCGCTCATTGGTGGTCCTTTTGTTTAGTCCAGCCTCATCCAGCAGAAATAGCACAAAGACACACTCACTTCTGTGAATTCTGCTGTTATAATTGAAGGTCTTGTTGAGTGTTTTGGTCACATGAGTGTCGAGCAGAAATGGAAGCAGTTATGAGCAGTTTGACTTTGTTCTCACAAACAGGGTGTATCATAAACTTTTTTTTTTTCTTTCCATGTCATCTCAGATATCACAGAAGCCTGGGTGTGTGTTTGGGTGCACCGCTTTGTCTTCTGTGGTTGATGGTTACTTTGATGCGATTCTGTCAACTCCTGGTTTCTTCTCACGTTTATTTTTGTTTTCCACTCAGGATTTAAATACTAATTCTTTCCCCCTTTATAGTGTGACAGTAGTTTTACGAAACTAACTTGAAACTAAAAAGGGGTCTTTTTGTAACACAGGAGCACATGCCCACTTTCTTGTTCAACGGCTACGAGGACTTGGACACGTTCAAGCTGCTGGAAGAGGAAGACCTTGACGAGTTGAACATTAAAGACCCTCAACACAGAGCAGTGCTGCTCACCGCTGTAGAGCTGCTGCAGGAGTACGACAGTAAGTAGGCTGAGAAGCACTTTCTGCGTTTTTAAAAAAAACCTGTGAGAAATCAGCCAGTGGTGAACCTTTGGGTTTGTGGACAAAAACAGAAAATACCAAACTTTTCTTTTTGGTATTGAGTTTTTTTCCCCATATTTTTAAGACTTAATCCCTCAATTCAAACAGTACTGATATGGTCGCACATTCATTTGTTAAACAAGAATCTTAGCTCAGCTAATACTAAACCACTAAACGGATGAAAAAAAATTAGTGGAAGCTAACTACTAACCACTAAGACAACTGTCACTCAGTCCATGTTGCACAGCTTTATCTCCTTCCATTTGAAAACTGGTGGGACTGATGTAAACCTGCTGTCAGTTTTCTATTGGTTTAATTTGAAGGTCAGTGGGATCATGTGTAGCAAATCAGCCAATCGAGTTATACCAGTTAAACCAGCTTTGTCTAACTTGCGATATTTCCAGCTTGACCCTTTTAGAACAAAATCATTTATTTCATCAAGTTTGTTTTAGAAAAAGCCAACCCTTTGAAGTTAGGCAAACATCAAATACTTTCTATTTTATATGCATTAAATTTTTGGATTTGTTATTTAAATATAGCCAAATGTTATTTTTTTTCTTTTTGGCACTCTTAGTTTGAAGTTTAGCTGCTAAAGATGCTACACACATGGTGCCTGACATGTCCAGCACTGCTTCTAAGATGCGATCGTTTTTATTTCATTCAGGATAAATGGCACAAAAATAAAAGTTTAACACTTGTGAATTATTTAGTGGACTTAAATTCAGCAGAAATCAATTTAACTGCTTACAAAGTTAGCAAAAATGCTAATCCGCTAGATGAGGAAATAGCTCTGCTGTGCCCACCACTGGATGTAAACATACAATAGGTTGTTTGATTTAAACTAAGTACAGTGAGAAAAGTGTTGAGGATTTTTGTTGTCTGTGTCTCCCTGCTAACAGGCAGCAGTGATCCGGAGCGCACCGGTCTGTCAGGATCTCAAGAGAAGCTGCTGTCCGATGGTCGGGGTCTGGTGGGCGACTCCCCGAGGGACTCTGGGTGCTACGAAAGCAACGAGAATTTGGAAAATGGTAATGATTGCTTTACTTACTTCACATCATCACACCCACATAAAAAAACTATTGGAATGACTTGATCTCTAGCTTAGTCCTTGTATCACTCCTTCATCTCTTTTGCTTGCTTTTTGCCCACTCTGCTCCTTAGACTCAGCCTCTGCAGCTTTTTACCTAATCTTCCCCCCCAAGCTGCTTGTGAGAAAACGACCCCCCCTTTAACTTTACTTTCACTCCACTTTTCTTCACTACTCTTTCCATCCTTTAGGCATTCTGTGCCCTCAGTGCCAAAGTCCACTTGTAGCTGAGCAGGAGCCAGGCTCCAGACTACTAAGCCACCACTCAGTGTTGGGAGCACAGAGGGAGAGACTTGCCCCGGTGCGCAGAACTGTTCTGACAAGAACAAACTCGCTGCCCAGTTGTGGACACGTGTTCCCTGCTGGCCCACCTGTGGCTTCCAGGTCCACAGATGAATGCCAGGAAGATGAATGTGAGCTTATAGAATATTTCTGTTGAGGCTTTTCAGGATATGACATCAAGAAAGAAACATTTACAGAATATTATATGATGTCAGTAAACGCCTGTGTTTTCTTGCAGTGGTGATTCTGTAAGGCTTAGAAGCAAATGTCAGGGAACAGAACAGTGCTATAAGTTTATCTCTTCAACATGTCACTTTTTATGGGGCACCAAGTGTATCAAAAATGTTTAAAAATGTCACTAACATATTTCCATTATTTAGCTCACTTTCTGAGTGTAAAATCCTGGTTAAAAAATTTTCTACTAACATTTTATTGTTATCGAGCTCACTGTTTTTGCATTTTACAAAATTTCACTAAATGTTAAAAAATATATGTATACATTAAATCCTAAATCTAAATGTACAGCTTAATCTTAAATGTTGTGGCTAAATGTTGAAATTTACATTTTAAGTAACCAAAGGCATCTTTTGATGCACTAGTTATGTCATCATCCTGAGACAATAGCAACTGCTAACGCTGCTAACGCTGCTAGTGCTGCTAGTGCTGCTAACACTTCCCTACAAGACATCAAACTTGCAGTTGTGGCCGGTGTCCGAGCTGCACTTCAAACTGTTGATCCACAGATAGCATTCATATTGTTTTCAATGAACAGATTTAAAATGTAAATTTTTAATAAAAATTTTAGCAGCATTAGCAGCAGTTAGCAGCAACCACTAATGTTGCTATTGCTGCTGAAGGTGGCACATCATAACCACAACATTTATGATTTAACATTTACATTTAGATTTACAGATTTAGAGTTAGGATTTAATTTTTACATACTGTATACTATTTTACAATTAGCAAAATGCGATAGCAGTGAGCTAAATAACAATAAAATATTAGTGGAAAATTTAAACAAGAATTTTACAGTGAACTAAATACTGAAAAGGTGTTAGTGACAATTCTTGACATTTTATTTTCACTTGGCACCCCATAACATTTCTTGTGTTTATAGTGAATACATTGCACAATCATACATTATGTGCCTAAAATGATGTGGGTGAAAATATTCTAAAACCTTACAGAGGTCTTATTTTGTTTTTATTTCATGCTTCTCTCGAGACTGCTGTGTCTCTCTGCATTCTCCATTTTTTTATCATTCAATTTTCTTTTTAACAGCTTCATAACTCATATATCTCTGCTTTTTCTTGTTTTTGTATGGTCCCATCTGCTGGTTTCTCCTTCATATGTAACGTGTGGCTTTCAGGTGCACTAAATGCAGAAATTAGAAAGAAAATAAAGTGCAATAAAATTATTTCTCTTAAATAATAAAAGGGACTCTGGTGCCGCTTCATTTCTTTTTTTCTTTTTTTTGTCTGTTTTTTTCTTGTTTGTTTTTTCCTTCCATGCCACTAAATTGTTCTCAAAGTCATTGCCTAACATGTAGTTTGTATTTCTTATGTGAGGTCAGGGTTCCACTGCTCCACTTTTTGTACATTTATATCTGCTACATTTTGGTTTGGCATTGGTTTTAGATTTATCTTTTAAATTGCTGCACAAATTAAAATTTTTATCTTTTTAAAAAGAGTGGAGCCCTGAACCCATGCCCTTCATTTATTAAGCTTTTCTTTAACTTTCAAATTTCATTGCTGTTTCTAGATGTAGAAATTCTTTCCCATAACATCAAATAACTTCTAAAGTAACTCATAATTTGTAAAATGTCTAATGTTACACTTAGTCAGAATTCCCTTTAAAATGCAGGCTTTCATATTAAGTGACTGACTTTATACAGGTTTTTCAAAAGTTTTCCAGATTTTATAAGATTCAGAAAAATACTTTTTCAACTGAGAATGTGAAATCACCACATTCACTCTTTTTTTGCTTTTTTATTTTTATTTAAAGAGGATTCCTAATTTTATGTCTCAAATTGAGAACAAACTCTCTTCCCCGCTTCAAATATAGGCTCATGTTGGAAATGTTAATGTCCCTGAATGATTGTATCAAACATTTTAATAGATCTTACCTTACCACAATTAAAAGTCCTTGGCAAGCCACACTATGTGGCCATCCTCCATTTCACTCATCCATTTTGCTCTTAAGCTGAAGGATAGATGGTAAGTAGCTTCATCTTTTTTTTTTCTAAAGCATTTCATTCAGATATCTTTATGTGGAGATGCTGATTGACAACAAATCGGTCAAGTCAGACCATCAATCAAAAAGCTAATTTAATCCAAATGGTCTTCAGAAATCTATAAATATGTGTATTTTTCATAAAGACGTCTGCTTTTAACTGTCCCTTATTGACTGCATTTTTAAACTAAAAAACAGCTGTTTTTTTTTCCGGAGGCTATAGCATTTGATAAAATAATTGGTGCAGTCAGTTTACTTTTACTGATTTACTGTTTTTGCGTTCATATTTTTACTTCTTCACATTCTTTGTTACACTTGTTTTGCCAATGAATGCGGACGTAATTAAAACTGAGAGAAACAAAAAGGGAAAAAAAGGCATAAAGCAGCCAAGGAAAATTCTGAGTCATGCACAATATTAAGAAAAATAGGTTTTATGAGTCTTTTTTAATGTAAGTATAAATATTTTATATCTCAGTTATAAACCAGGGCTTGTATCTTGCAGGTAAGAACAAGAAGGCGTCCCGTTCCAGTCGCTCCTCGGCAGGACTTCAGTCTCCAGACTACCCGACGCTGCCTCTGTTTTCTTCAGATGCTCTGCAACAGAACGGCAAAAACCAGCGCACAAAGTTCCCGAAAGGCTTCTTCATCAAGCCTTCGCTGAAAGGTTTCAACTTCAGAGGGCTGCGTAAAACCCAAAGACGGTCGCCCATCCCAGCAAGCCGCAGCTGTGAGGACCTTGATGGTCCGCCACAACCTACTGGACCCTGGAAACGTTCCCACTCTCTGGGAGATCTGCAGTGGGAGCAGAAATTGGAGCAGAACGGTGATGTGAGGGTTGTGCTAAAACCCACAAAGGAAATACCCAGATCAGGCAACAGCAGTCCCACCAAGGTGTTTAGGGAGGAACGTTCTCCAGTTAAAAATGTTGCTCCAACAGTAAGCCCTAAAGGGAGAGCTGATAGACCACCCATACCATCCCAACTTCTTCTTCGCTCCACATGTCCGACAATCCAGTCCTCCAACCCTAATGAACCTCTCTCAAGTCCCACTCCGAGTCCTCCTGATTCTAGTGCAAGTGGGGAGAGGGTCATCCTGACTCATACCAAAAAGCCTCCCATCCCGCCTCCCGTTCCTGCCAAGAAATCGAAAGAAAGACTAGCCAACGGCATCCGTCACCCATCTCTATCCCTGTCTTCCTCGCCGTCCCCCACCGCCTCTCCAACGCACTCCCTTCATCGTTCTCAACCAAGTAGCCCCATAACCCGCAGCCCAATCCCCAGCCCCATCCTCAGTGCCCCGGCTCTACCTGCCAAGACCCTGAGTCCACCAGCGAGTCCCTGTGCCCACTCTTTAGGCGACGAATCAGACTCGGCACCGGCTGTGCAGCCTCCGTGGTTCTCAGATCTTGGAGGTAAAATGGCCGTTACGAGGAAGCTCTCCCACAGCAAAATGAGTCCTGATCTGCACTCCCTGCTGGAGCGACGGCTGCTGGCTGAGGGCATCGATCTGACTGAGGAGCCTTACTCTGACAAGGTAAGCAATGCAATAGAAGCATAAGAACACCATCTTTCAGTGGTTGTTTTCTTCCTAACTTTTTTCTTTAAACTAAATATAAGATGAAGTGGTATAGTAGAAAACTCAGTTTTTAAGAGGATCATATTAAAGTTGGCACACAACTGAAACATTTCAAGTCATATTTTCCGCAGTAAATGTGAAAAGTTCAAGACGTTTCTTGGCTAACTTGCTAGGCGTCAGGCTTCTTCAGCCCTTTCAGCACTGTAACATGCTTAACTTAACACAGTCATAATTTGACTTTTACTTGGGTCCAAAATTGTTCTTTGTTGAAGCCAATAACATCAGCAGCTCACTTCAGAACTCTGCAGTCAATTTCAAAATATGCACAAATAAAACTTGTGAGCTTGTTGTGTGAATACGCTGGGGAGAGGAGGTGTGTGCTTGTGTGCACTAATAAATATATTGCTTGGAGCTGAAGAGGAAAAGACTGTGGCTTCGGTCTCGCTGTGATGCAGTTCAGATTGTTAAGTTTATAGGCTGAATCTTACTGACGGCAGACAGGGTCATAAAAACGTTTGGCACTCATCAGACCCCAGGCTCAGTCTCTGAAACATGGTGGAGCCCCTAAGACTGGCAGGAAAACAACACTTATTCAAAGGGATGAGGTGTGAAAAAGGGCCTGAAACCACAGTAAAGCTCCACTTAAGACTTGAGAGGCATGTTTTTCCTGTAGTGTCTTTCATTTAGGTAATTTATTGGATATTTTACTGCATTTTCTTGTTAATTTATTTTAGAATTAAAAAATACTAATTTCTATAACAGGTTTTTTTAAGGTGCAAAGTACTCCACGAGAATGGGTGGGGACCGCTTGGTCTTTCACAAGAACAAGAAATTTTGGACATGATTAAAAACTATTACAAATAGGAAAGAAAGAAAGATCTGATGTTATGTTGACTTTAATAAAATGCAGGCGGGTATAGCTGAGTGTCATTAGCATAAAAATTCAAATGTTCTTTAGAGTTTTGAAGAAACTGAGAGGAATAGCAGGGGCCCAAGTATTGATCTTTGAGGTACACCACAACTCAGCTAAGCAGTTAAGAATCTATCATTAATATGAATGATGGCAAAGGTTCTGCTTGCGGACTATCAGTGTAAGTCCTCAACACCAATCTATAACTGTAAATCACATGTAAATCACAAAGCCAGCATTGACTATGAACTACTCCTCCTATAATGCATGTTGATTGTTTTATCCATGAAATGTTGGCATACCACCACAAAGTGAAGCTGTATAGAGTTCAAAAGTTGAAGGTAGTTAGTGAAATTCACTGTATCGTTCATTGATTTAATACATGCGGTTTCTGTAGTTTTTAGTGCCCTAAAAACCAAATGGAAGCTGTTGAAACACTGTTAGTCAGTTTGCATAATTTGAAGTCAGCTTTCTGATTGTCCTTAGCCCACTTGAGTGGACCTTGGTGTTTTACTTCTTTTTCCTGAAATGTAGATTTATGTGGTTTGAGTGTTTTTCTGTTCATTCATAGTTGTCGTGTCCCTCTCTACTTTATTTCACCGTCAGCATGGCCGATGTGGCATCCCTCAGGCGCTGATACAGCGTTACTCCGAGGACTTGGAGCTGCCCGCCAAAGATGTAGCCTCTACAGTGGACCAGCTCCGAGTTAAAGAACTGCGGAAACAACATCGCATGGCTGTAAGGCAACGACAGAACATTTCGGGAGAAAAACCAAAATTGATGAAATCTGGAAATGTTTAATGTATTTCTCTCACTCAGATCCCCTCTGGCGGGTTGACAGAGATGTGCCGAAAACCCGCACCCACAGGCAACGTCAGCACCGTGTCTGATTGGCTCGTCTCCATCGGCCTGCCCATGTACGCCTCGCCTCTGGCAGCGGCGGGCGTCGACACCCTGAGCCGCGTGGCCTTGCTCACCGAGAGCAGTGTGTGGGAGGCCGGGGTGCGGGACGAAAGGCACGCCCGCCGCCTGATCGCCGAGGCCAGATCAGTCAACGCCCACAGGGAGGTGCGGTCCTAAGCTTGAAATCTACTCATTTATCTACCGTCTCATTTCAAACTTGACCAGAAGGGTGGCCACAGAACTGAAAAGACCACGGTTGTGACTACGTCGCTACAGTACTTCCTGTCCTGCACATGTCGAAACACTTACCCTGAGTAGCTCGGCAACTTTCTCCGTTTGACACTTTGAGCTTTCTTCAATGTTTACGGCCGTGAGGAGTTTCTCCTAACAGCCAAGACTCGATATCAGATGCCTTTAAATGAAAACGAGACTCTGTTGGATGGCTTCCATTCTGACTACACCTGCAAAGTCTTCAACAAAGAAGACTTGGGCCATGCCTTTAAGGATGATAGCACACATTTTGTAGGATCGACATGTTTTGTTTTCTTTTTTCTGCTTTTGGATCCAGGAAGATGGTTTGGTTCTTACGTATTCTATGAGCGAATTGATTTCATCTCTCTTGTGGTGAGGCAGCGTAATCTGAACGTAAAATCGGGACTTTCAATAAACTAAACCAACTCTTTTTGTATCATGTTTCTGTATTATAGCATAAAGCACATCTTAATTTTCAAATGATCTATATCTTAAAAGTTGTGTTTGCATTCTGAATGTTACTCTCAGTCACTTCTTAGACAAAACATCATTCCTCTGTGTTTCCTTTTATTCTCTACTAGGATGCACATCTTGCTCTAACATTAAGAGTTATAGAGATCCCTGTTTTTTGGCTGTAGTAACCACAATCATCTTTTATAGAAACAGTACATTCCTTGATCTAAGACAGGACTTTTTAAATGCCTTACCAATATGAATGAATTGCTACAGGAAGTAGCTTTGAATACATTGTGACTGAGATGGAACAGTGCCAAAACTGCTTTTTTTTTTCAAAATTTGTTTACATTTTCTTTCCATTTTTTAATTCACCCACACAGTTACTTTCAATGATGCACTTAGATGTGCACCACAGAAGATGTTTGAGGTTTAGTTTAAGTCTTCGTTCCAGTAAAGCCAAGATGCAAGATATCTGGCAAAGCACAGACTTTTTCCTGTGTTGAACGCCTCTTGAGTTGCTTTGATTCGCATTTGTTGTCAAAGAGAAATTAATAATGCTCATAAGTTCCAGATGACATCTTGTGTCAGAAATTTATTGACTGTCTAATTTTTTTAAATTATTATTAGAGTTTTAAACTTCAAATCAGTGTTGGAGCAAAATTGGTCCTGTGTCAAAAAAACAAAAAGCATCCTCAACGCAAACTGACACATCAGATGTGAAATTTTACTTGAATATTCAGCAAACCAATTCTTGAAATGCAAAGTACACAGAAAGAGGAGTCAGACTGTTAAAATGTTTTCTGTGCCAAAAGAAAAATCCTAACACTAAACGGAAAAATATGGCGGCTGTCTGGTGACATTGGGTTAAAAAATATAAATGATGTGAAAAAATTAATGGCTAGTTCCAGAATAAAGTGGATTACTGTCATGTTAAAACAACTCTAATCTCAAAGCATTGTAGTACGGAGCCCATTTGGTGACACTGGAAAAAAAAAGGCGTGGCCAAGCATTTTTTTAATAGTTAATGTGTGGTCAAAAGATGATTTTTTAATATAGAAATGAATGACATTCAGTCATTTGCGGTAAAGTATGAAGTAATTTTTAGCATATTTTACAGCTATACAACATGGGGAAGCTTTATTTTTATTAGTTCAACACTCAAAACAGGATTCTCTCACCCTGCCATTTCACAGAAGGGGTTGGAGTCATGTTCAGAACTGGGGCTGCCACAAACAATTATTTTTATAGACAACTAATCACCGTTTATTTGTTTCGATTAGTCGACTAATCAGTATGTTAATTGAATATAAAACATACAGCTTATTGTGCCAGAATGCAGCTGTTATTATATAACCATTGTTAGATTTTAGCTATATGCTAGCTAAAATGAATTGGTGTGGAAAGCAAGTTCTGCCTTGCAGATATTGCATTTCACAGGTTTCTCTTCCATTTTCTTAAAATGATCCCACACATTTGAGCTCCGTTGCCAGGAAGCCATGCTACCAGAGCCTGTCTGTATAATGTCCTGTGACGTCCACAGCCTACCCCGGTTATCACTACTGCACATGTGTGTCAAGTACAGAAAGGCAGATGCAGCAGTGGAAGGTGTCAAAGCAGTTTGGAGAGAAAAAAGTAAAAAACAAAAAAAAAACAGACTAATTGACTGTTAAATTAGTTGCTGGCTATTTTAAAGAGTCGATTAGTCATTGACTAGTTGACTAATCATAGCAGCCCTATTCAGAACACAGTAAAAAAAATAAAAAGGTACCCGATACACATTTAGGGTGTTCAGTGTCATCTATGAAAAATGAACCATTTCAGTTGATCGTGGCCACGCATTAACTTTGTTTAATCTAATGTCACCGAACGGTCTCCGTAGAATATCCAGATCGGTATAATCAGTATAGTTTTCAATTTCTAAATTCAATTTCCTTATTATTCTTTTATTTTATTTTATTTTATTTTAGCTGTGGGCACTTGAAACATGGATATTTGATGCCTTTGTTTCTCTCTGCAATCAAAGTGGTGCTCTGGGAAAGTGAGGATGAGTGTGTCTGTGGTGTGGTGTGTGTGTGTGTAGGGGGGGGGGGTGTCAGGATTAACCAAGTAAAAGACCCAGGAACTGTTGTATGAAAATATGGAAATGCTGACACTGTAAATGCACTTTAGATGGTAAAACTAGCAGTTCAACTGGCAAATTTAGTTGCGTGTCCACAGGTCCCTAAATGGACACTTGTCAGGTATTGTAAAGGGTTTCATTGAGTTATGCTGGGTTTTTCTTTCTTTTTTTCTTTTTGCATTGAGTTACCGATGCCAACTTACCCATCATAACCTCCACTTACTTCCAGTTTGTGTTTAAAGTCTTACAAAACTAAATTCTTAATTACATATATGAAATGCTTAGCAGACGTTGCACATTCTGTATATGTAATTAATATTTAAATAACTTATTTTTTTTGCTTCTCCTTCATTTCTTCTGTAATAAGCTGTACTATATGATAGCAATACCCTTCTCCATATTGCTCTAGTCAGTAAGAAGCTACAGTATGAATTGTAAAATATATGTACAAAATATTTTATTCAGTTTTTCATCTTACCTAATGATTGTCCATATGGATTTGCTTGTGTATTGAAACAACAAAAGTAATGTTCATAACTATTTGTCATTCTAAAATAAAATAAAAACAGATTCTTGCTATATGTATGTGTTGACTCTTTAATTGTTCCTCAGAGGATACACACACAGCACAGTATGGAAGTGTAAAAAAATGTTAGATAATATCACATTTACAGGGGACCAATTGTAGTTATTTAAACTATAAACTAACAAAATCTGATGTTTTAGTTGCAAACTTTTGGTTGAGTTGACACAATTACCCTCAAACATCTACATTGGAAGTAACAAGATCAGTAAGTGCCAAATGTTCAGTAAAACACCAATCCTGTCATCCCGGTACGCAAATTATTACTGAGCACACAAAATGGAATAGAAGTGAGAAGGTAATAAGCAGAGCTATATAAAGTGCTTAAAAGAAATAACTACGGTAAGTAAAAATAAAATTACCTGAACAGAAAATGACTTTGGTAAATAAAAAAATAAAAAAAAAACTGATATCCCTATAAAGTCATAAAATGTCTCACCAAACAGGTTCCTCTAAACCAAACTGAGTAAATTGCTTTGATTTAGTTTAGTGAAACCAGTTAACATAACTTGGTTAAGTAAATTCAACACTTCATTTTTTAGAGTGCATAAACATCAGCCGTGTTAAATTTAAAAGTAAAGAAGTAAAGGTATCATTTTAAAGTTTTGAATGTAACAAAATTAAAGTGAAATTTACGATTAGGAAAATACTAAAATTACAAATTCTCAAAAAAATTACTTATGTACTGTAACAAACTAAATGTAATTACACCTCTGCTAATAAACCACATAATTCAATTTATTAGTGACACTAAACACATCAACATTTTAAGTAATGTTATGATTTTATTCTCAAATTATTATGACTTTATACTCGTATTATTACACCTATGTAAGACAGCCATGCTAGATTTTAAAGTCCAGGTCTTTTACCTTCCAAATCAGATTTACAACGTTGGAGTCCAGTTTCTGAACTTGGAAATCGGAAAAATCCAACTTCCAAGTTTAGATGAAATGCACCTTTTAACTTTAGTTTTCCAATTGTAGGTCTTTGAAGAGCAATCTAAAACAGGCAACATATTATTTAGTCATAACTTTTCCACAGAACCCCTCTTCAGAATGTCATTTAGACTTTATTTAAACTACTGAATGCAATAACACGTTTTTGAACAAACACCACATTTAAGAGGCTTATGAGCTGGACACAGGGAGGCGCTGTTTTACTCGCTGTGATTCAAACCAAATCTTGACTGAGTTGGAGTGGGGATTTTTTTCTTCTTCTTTTTTCCACGTTCAGTAATCTGACACCGAAAAAGACTGAGAGGGGAAGGATGGACCCTTAAGTCGGTTGTAAGGACGGAAGGAAGGAGCAGTCATCCAAAGGAGCAAAGGGAGAGCGAGCAGAAGCGGAACGCTGTGCGCAATAAGGAAAAAAAAAAAAAACCGTGGCAGCGGCAGAGGAGATCCAGGGTCCCCTGCGCGTCTCCAAAACAACCCCATCAAATGATCTCCAAACGGCAACTTCCACTTTCCCGAGGCGGATGGGTGACTTTCCACGTTGCTTTGTGAGGAGGAGATGATGAAGCATTTCAGCGGCAGTCCCCTTCACAGCAACCACCAGACCCCCAACCACATCAAGGAGCGAGCCAAGTGCAGAAAGTCCAGCTTCTTCTCGGTGCTGCCGCTGCGACTGTCCCTGCGAGCTTATGGTTTCTGCATGGCTGCGCTCTTCTTCTTCTGCTTCGGCTCCCTCTTCTACCAGCTGAACAGCGGAGCTCCTCAGATCCTGCAGGACATCAGGCGCTATCTCGGTAAGCAACTTCACTTCCACGCGCCAGGAAGGGAAATTCTGCCCTTTAAAAGTCACAACAAGACGTCTATCTTTCATAAAACGCAGGGAAAAAAGCAACACGGTTATTTAAAAACAGATTAGACAAGAAAGTTTGCCTCACGTCTACCTTTTTGCACTCTTGTCTGAGCATGAGGACTATACCAATAAATAATAAGAGTTTCAGCTGCTGTTCAGTTGATAACTGACGCATTCCTGCATTCAGCTGGCGCGCGCTAAAGGCACGCAGCGCGCTTTACGCACGGTTGGCACAGCTGGAACAACTCCTACAGATGCTGCTGGCATTATGAGACTGGCTTTTACAGGACTGATTGTGGACTTGGATTATTTTGTTGTAGATGTTTTCATAACACGCTTTTCATTTTACAGTCCTAATTTCGGACACGTTGGTATGTGTAGAATAAATAAAAAATAACTGCAGGCAATGATTTGCAAATCTCACAAGTGCGTATTTTATTCACAAAACTATATACAGCAATAATTTAAACCACGTGTCAAACTCAAGGCCCGCAGGCCAAATGTGGCCCACATGATGCTCAACGATTTATTAATATTTTAAAATTTGCTGCTTTAAAGCCAGCATTGACCAAAAAATACATCTCCCGTAATGCATGTTGATTATTTTACCCACAAAATGATGACATTCCACCACTAAGTGGAGGTACACAGGGTTCAAAAGCAGCCAGCAAAATTTGCCATGTAAAACTTTTATTTCACTGCATTTTTGCCGGCTACTTTTGCTGCAGCCCAGCTGTGCTGGGAAGTGGGAATTTCCCACCTAGAAGTCATAAATTTATACTTATATATATCATAAATTTCTTTGCAGAAAATACCAGCTGGAGCACAGTTGTTGTTTGTTAGCGGTGCTCAGTCGTAGCAACGAGACGATGGACATGACATTTCGTGTTTAGTCAAAGTCAATTACAACTGGCCCTTTGAGGGCCACTACAATGTTTATGTGGCCCTCATTGAAAAGGAGTTTGACACACAGGATTTAAACGAAGAATATGTTCAATATTTTGTTTAAAAAAGTGAATTTTAGTGATATGGCAGCAATGTGTTTTTAAAAATGTGGGGACACGTCCATGTTTGCCACTGTGAAGCATCTCCTTTTATTTTAGTCTATGAGCTGAGGAGAGCAGCTGGAGTTTTTGGAGGCGAATGTTGTCTCACGTACTCCAGTTGTTTAACAGGTCTATTTTAAATTAGCTTTGGTCCGAAGAAGACAGTAGCTTGTTTGGATGGTTCTTCTTCTTTGCATGATAGAGCTTTAACCTGTATTGGTAGATGGCACATTGAACTTGTTTTATACACAGTGAATTATGCAAGTGTTCCTGAGTTTTCCCAGTTTTCTGTTGAGGAACATAAATTTGAAAATTGTTGCTCTTTTTTTAGATGCAGTTTCTTGCAGACTGATGAACCTTCTTTTCTTGCAATCTCATCAAAAGTGGTATAATTTCTCAGTTTCAACATTTGATATGTTTACTGTGTTCCACTGTGAATAAAATGTGGGCTCATGAGGTTTGCAAATCTTGGCTTTTTGTTTTGATTTACATCTTAACATTTTTAGTAATTTAGGGTTGTAAAAATGTGTGGGTATTTTTTTTTAAACTAGACATTTTTGTCATTTTGTGTGTGCCTACACTTGTCATGTCTCGTAGCTTTAGGTTAAGATCCACCAAGAGTCAAAATGTAATCCTGCCTGTGTCAACACGTCCGATCCATTGACCTTTTCTGATCCCTCTGATACTTTACACGAAGTCAGACATGAGGGGAAATTTTCCCATCGGCCCATTTGTGAACTGGGCTGCAACTTTGTCCGCAGCTGGAATGTTTGTGCCTCTGTGTGTGCGTGCGTGTGTGTGTGTGTGCATGTGTTAAAAAGAAGTTGTGTTCCTACCTATTGCTCGCCCAGACCTCTAAGGCCTTTATGACGTGATAAACATCTGGAGCAGCATGAGGGGCACTCACCACGTCAGCCACTAATCCCCGGGGTCAGATCAGTTTCCTGCACAGCCTCACACATGCGCCGGTTCACAACCATCTAACGGACACTGGTTTGGGTCAAATATGCTGACAGCTTCTTTTTGTTTTCAAAAAGTAAAAAAGACCCCCCCAAAAAAGCACAAAAGCCAGTTTTAAAGCTCTGTTTTAGTCTAATTATTTTATTTATTTAGGAAATATATTTTGTAAAGTGAACTCAGAAGAAAATATTGATACACTGAAACATTGGGATATTTCATTTCTGAAAAGCACTGTATCGATCTATAATTCAATTTTAAACTTTCACGCCAGCGGTTCATTTTTGTGTTGTCAATTAGCCTCTGACCACTAGTTGGCAACAGTCAGCTATTTAGCATTTGTAAGAAGAAACGTGAAATGCCAACACAGTTCTTGGACTCTATGAAATTATTATTATTTATATTTTTCTGAATTTCCCATTTTTTTTCCAACCTATAAAGTGTCTAATTATACTTAGTGACTGAAGAATAATTTAATAAATAAATAGCCACAAAAATTCAAAATTCTCCGACTATTTTTTCACTTTCACTGATATAACAAATTGCTGTGGTTCAGCAGAACAATAAATGTCTTTTTCTTTTTAAATAACAAAAAGTACAACATTTTTTTATGTGTAAAACATAGGATCACTCTTTATAAAAGTTATCATTTTGTAAAATAAAAATGCTTTAGAGTTTAACTTGGTGTAAAACTATGTCTCATAAAGAAACACATCTGTTTTGGCAGAGCCCCTCCTTGTTTGCCAGAATACCTCAGAAACTTGCCCAAATGAGCGAATTCCATAAGAATCCGTGTTTGAATTCCACGGTTTGGTAAATTTTGCGATTTTGTCCGCATTTTGTGCACCGTAGGACCCTGCAGCTCTCACTGTTGTTCAGAGTTCTTCTGATTCCTCAAAAATCAACTGAATTTAACCAGATTTTATGCATTTAATGCATAGAGTGCTCTTTTTAAAAATCAGAATTATTTGAAGAAAAAATGGTGATATCATGTTGCTTACAGAATCACAACGTATCGTGACATATTGTGACCCGAGTGTCGTGATATGCATCAAATTACAAATGCACAGCCCTAACTGACAGGCGAGCTCACTTTAGGAAAGAAACACTCTTTGGTTTGATAAAACACACACAGAAGCTTGTGGTGTTGGCCCAATTATCAGCACAGACAAGACCAGTTTCCTAAATATCAGATGCAGATGGTGACGGCTATGTGTGGACCCTGCAGGGATCAACAAGTGGTTTTTGCTTTGAGCTCCGCAGAATACGGACCTGAGGCTCATCAGACTCGTTTCTTTGTTTTTGGATCGATGTAGGACGGTTGTTTCTGCAACAGCAACACAACCGCAGAGCAGCACCTCCACAGGGATCCGGATGACTAATCATCTCCGCTTGTTATGTCACTGAGGCGAGGGGGAAAAAGCTTTGTTTCAGACAGAAAGTGGTGACATAGGGAAATGGGTTCATGGGAAGTTTGAGGATTTTGGATTTATTTCTGTCATTTGGGGTTTTAAAGTCTTCCTGGAAGAAACATCTGTATTTTTTTGTGCATATTATAATGTTTTCTGACAAGTTAGATGGAAGAGGGGGAAAAAAGGGACGGCGGGTTTTTAAGTTGTGGCACTTCTGCCTGAACTGTGCCTGTGGACTTCGGTTTGCAGATTGATCACATGGGGTTTTAGGTAAATTGGGGGTGTCAAACACATTTTCACCAAGGGCCACATTAGCATCATAGTTGCCCTCAAAGGGCCAGTTTTAAATACATTTTAACGTTTCATGTTTAACTTTGATTAAACATGAAACGTATCATTCCTCGTCTCATTGCAACGCTGAGGACCGCTAACAAACAATAACTGAGCTCTATGTGGTATTTCATGCATAGAAACAGACACAGGTGGGCACAGCCATAAATAAGCTTCTCTAATAACTAATCTGCTAATGATAAACAGATAAAAATTATTGGTGGAAGCTAATGCTAACCGCTAAGACAACTGTCACTCAGCCTGTGTTGCACATCTTCATTTCCTTCCAGTTGAAGACTGGTAGGTCTGATGCAACCTTCTCACTTTTCTATTGGTTTAAATTGAAGACCTGTGCGTGGGATCATCTGTGGAAAATCAGCCAAGTTATAGCTCTAACTTGAGATACGTTGTTGCTAAAGATGCTACATGCTATACATGTGTCTGACATGTCCAGCACTGCTTGTAAGATAGGATAGTTTTCATTTATTTACGGATAAATGACTTAAGAATTGAAATTTAACTTTTGTAAATTTTTTAGTTGGCTTAAAATTAGCGGAACTTAATGTAGCGGAAGCTAATCATTCGCTAACAGTTTCTAAAGTTAGCCAAAAAGCAAATTTGATAGTTTTACGTCATGAATTTTGACGGCTGCCTGCTACTTTTGAACCCTGCACACCTCCACCTAGTGGTGGGATGCCGTCACTTCACAGGTATATTAATTGATGTGCATTATGGGAGATCTATTTTATAGTCAATGTTGGTTTTAAAGAAGCATATGCTTATTTTAAGATACTATTACATTTTCAAAGCTCTACCAGGTAAAATGTGGCCAGCAGACCTTGAGTTTGACACATATGAGGTAAAGTGTGTTTCTCACAGTCAGAACAGACTGGGTTTTGTTCGGGGAGATTGGTGTTTGAGAACATCACTCAGCACGTAGTTGCTGGACCTAACCTGGTGAGTTTACCTTTCAGACCTGGATTTACAGCCGTGTGTACAACTCTGTGGTGCCAGTCTTGTCTAACACTTTCTCAAGTCTTGCTGTTTTTCTGTCTTTCACATAAATATTCATCTAGCTGCGCCAAAAAGAGTCATCTTGAGTGGCCTGTCTTGGCCTCAGAGATTAGAATCATGAGTCTGAATCTGGAATGGGAGATCGACCCTGACCGTGGACAAGTAGTTCCCCTGGATGTTTGACTTGGCTGAGCTCCATGGCGTATGACTTAAATTTAATTAAATTTTAATATTTACCTTTTCAGATAAATGTTTCTGTAAACAAATCAGCCAGTTTAGATCTAAAACTGGGTGCAGTAATTGTATAGGTGGGATTTGTACCCAATTTAGGATTTATTTTTTCATAGTGGAAAGTGTCTGTTCTTGTCTGAGAAGGCTGCACGTAAGAGTAATATGAAAAGGTTTTTGGCAAAGATTGCTATACTGGCAAATTCTGACACTATGAGGTCTGAGTTTGCCTTTTTCTCAAGTTGAACATACATCTTATTATATAGTTCGGCAGCGACTTAACTCAATGGGGCCTGAGAGCAAAAGCAATCAGAATGAATCCTCGAGGTTTGATAGAAGACATGCTACATTAACTCCTGAGAGTTAGTGGGTGAGGATAACAAACCTTTAAGCACACTCCAATACTTAGGTTTTCTTGTGTGTCTGCGGAACAGACTCCAGTCTTCTTACTGTGCATCACAACATTGAAACAAGCTTGACTTGTCTATAAGTCGCTCACTAAACTAGGGCTGCACAATATTTGAAAAACCTGACACTGCGATTCGTTTCTGAACAGATGACTTAAATAACACTTTAACTTCTGCTGCCATCTTGTTGATGAATCTGCACCGATATTATCTCTTTTATGTTCATGTTACAATCATGTTTTTTGTCTGCATTTGACAGTTGGTTACACTTTAAATGAACATAACCACTTTTGGTCTTGTTTTTTTATTTTTTTATTATTATTTCTGAGTAAAAAGTTTTTGAAAAGTATAACCACGGTGTATAATTTCTCAGACTTAAAGACTCATAATGTTGAGAAGAAAACAATATTTACTCTCCCTGTATTTGCTCAGCCTCTTGAACCAGAGGCCGTCACCATCCTGCTCCACTGACCTCCAGTCTGACCTTCTGTGCTCCTTTGCTAAAACGTGATTTAAAGACATTATGCTTGGCCGCAGCTGTGTTTCATTCATTTATGCAGCGCTGAGAGAAAAGACAGGAGTGAGCCAGCCGTGTAAGTGTGAGTTTTGGAGCAAACTCACCACTCCAGTCGCACTAAAACGCCCACATCCTATTAAAGGATATTAAAAACCAGGTCCATATTAAATGATCATAATTTTTTTGTTGTTTTTAAACTGACAGACTTTATGGCACGGACTGTTTTGCCAGAAAGTGACAAAACCACTTTCATTTAGCAGTTTACAGAACGCCAGATGGAATTGGAATCAGAGTGTTGTGAGTCAGGCTGACACTTTGCATCTTAAACTGGCTGCCAGGTGTGCATTAGTCTGAGGCTAACTGAAGGTGGTCATGTGGAAAATGTAACTGCCATTTTTGTATTTATCACATTTACGCATGCGATGTTTGAGCATAGATTGTGAAACAAATCAGTAATGCCTGTTTACATTAATAATAAGGATTATATCTCGCATTAATCCAAATGATAAATCTCATTAATAAGTGAAACAGTTTGGACAGCTTCCTTTGGGTTTGCATTGAAAATCTCCACATAACATTCAACAGATCCCCCCTCCAAAATAACAACAACTCTGCATTAAAGTCACGGCAAGCTTTAAAGCCAAAACAATCAGGTGGGTTGTAATTTCCTCAGGCTTGGTTAAACAAACAGCTTTCCATGAGGAGAGGTGAGCCATGCACTGTTTACTGAGCTGCTTTTTCTCCCGCATGACAGCTACTAATTAAAGCAACAGTTCAGATCTTTTGAAATGGGGTTCTGTGGAAAGGTTATAAACAATAAACCTATTACTTGTTGCAGATTGCGCTTTACATGACCTCTGTTTGAGAAAAAAAGACTCAAAACAATAACAGAGTTACACAAATAGTAATGTTTTTACATTTTTACACTTCTGTCAGATGATATGGCTGTTTACATAGAAATCTGTTATTATTTGAAGTTTAAACAGTGGTTCTAGCAATTAGGTTGAGCACATCTGGTGTAACCTGTGGAACGTCTGGCAGGTATATTGTAATATTCCTGCCAGAATTACTGTTATTCAAAATTAATTGCAATGAAAAATGCCTTTTAATTTTTTCAGTTGTTTAAAGATGGCAAAAATCTACTTTAGCATGGCCCTAATGCTATATCACTATATTTATATGTATGTATTAGCTTGGTAGCTAATGCTATATTGTCATATACTGTGTATGTTGCGGTTTATATTTATTTTATTTTTAAAAATGAAACAGCTTACAGTATTTGTACAGTCTTGTTTTTATAGTTGAAGTAAAAGTTTATCAAATAATGTCTAATGTTACAACTATTCAGGTTTCCCTTAAGGAAGTAAGATATATTGTTTAAAACTTTTCCACATAACCCTACTTCAAAGGATCTCTGCTTTAAGGATCAATGAAAAGATTAAAAAAAACTTAATGGGTCCTTACTAGTTTTGGACTTTATGTTTTTGGTTCAAAACGAACAAAACACATTATTATTTTTCCACTCTTATTACATAACAGCAGCCGTTAGCATTATCGTTTAGCATCTGCACGCCTGAGAGGCTGCTGTTGCCATCACCGGAGAGACAGGCAAACATTAAAACAACACATGGTAATTATCTTTCATTAGTGCATTTGTTTTCACCACATGAAACGAGGACAGAGGGAAAGACAATTACCAATTCCCCCAGTGCGTTCAGGCTGCTGCTGCTGCTGCTGCTGTTCCAGGCTCGCTGAGTAATGATGGATATTACCCACGAAAAACTGCCTGGCAAATTGTTGGTCAATGTTTTGTGACTGTGCTGTTGTGCTGTGATACTGATTGTAATGTCTGCTTTGACTTATTACTTTAAATTATGTGTAAACACTGCTACATGTCCTTTTATGAGTTTTTTTTAAGCAAACGTACAACTAATTATCTTTTGAAGTCAACCCAATTTAAGATGGCTGCCATAGCTAATTAAACCAACTATTACCCAATCAATTTTACAGATAATGAGCTAAAATGTGGTGTAGTAGTGCTGGGAGTAATCTTTAACACATGATGTAGTGTGACACCTTTACTTAAAATTTTAGCATTAATTGTTGGAGTTTCGGTACTTGTTAGCATCTGTTAGTTGTTAGCAAAATATCTCCAGAACCACTGAATATGACATTAGATTGCACATAATGTTAAATTTAAGGGTTGACAAATATGACTATAACTTTATAATTTCTTAACATTAGAGGACATAAAGGTTAAAACTAGTACAAAGGTATGCATTCATTTAAGGAATTCTAGGCCTTTAATTGTCTATGTTTTTGTTGGTATGTAAATTATGGGGTGACTGAAGGCCACGTGGTGTAGTAGTAGTAGTGCATGTTGTTTATAAAAATAAAGCTAGGGGATAAAAAATGTGCTTTTATGAAAAAGTAAGTTACGATACGTAAACTGAAACCCCTGCTTCAGTCAGATCTGCCTCATTCATGTAGAAAAAAAACAAAACCTTTAATCTGAATCAGAGGCCTTTCATGATGGATTTAGAAACACTATAATTGTACCCTTCCTCTTGAGCATTTTTAGATCTGCCTTGCCCTTCCTCCTATCTCTATGCCCTGGTAGCATAATTAGGAAGTTTTCTTTTGACTACTTTGGAGAACATTTTGAAAATCTCTCCACATTCCTCAGTTTATAATCATGTGGAGCTTTTGTTTCTGTTCAGCACATGTGCAGGACACTTCTTTCAAACTGAATGTTTATGTGGTGAAGACAGAGTTTCTGAGTGGCGAGCACATTTACCAAAGTAACTGTGTGTTTCTGCACTGAATATGAGCCACAGGAACACATTGCCTGGTGGTCAGTCACATCTTGTTCAAGGAGCTCAGCCTGACTTTATACTCTTTATGATTTTACCACAGCTTTGTCTGCTCCCTTTATAGAAGTGAAAAAGTACACAGCAGCCATAACTATATAGCAGAGCAGATAGAACGGTAATGTATTTAAAACCACAGAGGCCTTTTTTTACTACCTTGTTCTTTAAGTTTTATATTTAGCTTACTGGATTCTCTTTCGAGGGGCACAAGCTGCTTTAGAAATAGATGCAAAGTTATTTCTTTACAACATGTTATTTGCAATTGCAGCGACCTAATTTTTAGCGTTCTGAACTTAGTGACTTTTATTGTCAGGTTTTTTTAGAGGCAAAAAGCAGCTGTTTTCAACAGAACCTCTCTGCTAAACCCAGTGCAGACCTGACAACCTGCTCTGCATCAAGCACAAACTTACAGCATATATTTAGTGGAGGGCACAGCTAGCCAAAAAGTTAGCTTCACTAAGCACTAATCTGCTGAATAAGAATTTTAGCTTCGCTAACAAGATAAAACATTAGTGGAAGCTAACGCTAACCGCTAAGACAACTGTCACTCAGCCTGTACTTTTCTCACTTTTCAACCTTGAAGGTCAATGTTTTTTTTTTTTTTTTTTAAACGTTGTTTAACCAAATCCCATTGAGATCCACACAGAAAGACCCCTGGTCCGGACCGGGAATCAAACCCTGGACATTCTTGCTGTGAGGCATCGGTGCTAACCACTGACCCATCATGTTGCTTTTTGGCAACAAAACTACAACTTATATTGGTCAGTGTTTATAACTCAAATGAATTTTAATTTTGACATGAAATCTGATTAACTAGGGTTAAAAACAATTTAAACATTTAGAAATCATACCTTTGAATGTTTTTTGTTCTTATGAAAATGTTGTAGCTAAAGTATATTTTTTCATTTCCTTTATTGCAACATAATTTTAATAATAATTAATAATAATTTATGAATTGAAGATTGTAGTTTCACAGAGCTATCAGAAACTGTTTTTTAAGTAGTGTTTCCATATGGATATTTTTATTTTAGAAGTATTTCATCTGTTGGAAGATGTGTTGTGTCAAAGAGCTCAATGGTTCTGAGTCTGCTCACATTTATTTGAAGTCAATAGAGTATTCATATTTGCAACAAACCCACGATAGAAAGCTCTTTTTTTTATTTCAGTCTGATTGCTGTTTGTTTTGTTTTTTACTCAGGCTTCATTTCAAACCAGCTTTAGGTTTTTCCAAGAAATTCTTTTTACACAAACTAGAAAGAATGCATTTATTGTCCTTGAGGGAAAGACAGATTTTACATAGACGCTCCACATATCTGAAGGCTCGGCTAAATAGAAGCGAAACTTTGCGTGGGATCTGGTAACACCTCCTAACGTCTGTTGATCAATGTTTTCTGCAGCAGGTTTATATTTTTGGTTGGAAATTTAAATATGATAAAAACAAAAAGTAACTTTGATTTAAAAACTCATAGCTTGGACTTGGAGTAGCACCGACACTGTTGTGTGTGATTTAGGAAGAACGTTTCTCCCTGTTTATTAGTGTGATGCATTATTTTACCACATAAACGTCCCTACATTCTTAAATATGATCATTTCTTTTGAAATATTTCCATTTCTTAGCTACCAGACAGAATATTTGGAAGTGTTTTTTAATGGTTTTGGAACATTTCACTGGAATGTGGTTGTCCCCGGTGTAATACAAACATCCCCTCCACCAAATATTCTCCAAACATCTCACCTCTGTAATAGAATGTGGTCTCCTTCTCTGAAAACAGACGCCATCTTTTTTTCCAGTCTTCTTTTTAATGTTTATACATTTCCCTTGCAACACACCTGTCTTACGGAGACAGGCAAAAACCACCACCTTTGAAATTCTGCAACTCTTTTATGTTCATCCCCTAAACAATAGTTCATTTAGGTATGTAGTGCAGCTCTAAGGTCAGTCTAAAGAAGAAACTATTTTCCAGATGTTTGCAAGAGACATAATGAGCCCACAAAGTTTTTAAAACTGAACAAAGAAACAATTTCCTTTTTTGTTCATTCCATATAGAATTGGTCTTTCAATTTGTTGTCATAATTGAGTTTGCACATGCGTTAAAATAAGAGAGGTGAAACATTTCTTTGTGGTTATTTTGCAACAGGTTCAGGAATGCTGACTTCACAGTTAAACTAGTGACTTCAAACTTTAACAAGAGGTTGAAGGTCAGGCAAGGACTATGGATGAACTCTTTTGAAGGGTTAAAGGGGGCAGCTCTTTAGTTGACTGCTGTTTCTCAAACACTGCTATCCTCAGCTATCAGTTGTCTGGCCTGATTCCCTCACTTGCGTTATATTTCCACTGACCTGCCCAGGTCCACCTTTCTGCCATCTTTGGCCACCAGCTCGTCTCGTTCTGCTGCAGCAGTTTTCTTTGGAGCGTGCTGAATTGGTATCACTGCAGAGAGAGAGAAACAAAAAAGAATAGCTGTCACAAATTATCACCCCCTGGAACATCTCTATAATCTACTCTTGGTTTTCTGCCTCGTTTTATTGCTTCCATCATTTTCTATTCCCAATCGTCTTGGCCACTTCCTCTTTCTTCATCATTCTTCCTTCCAACCCCTCTGCTTCTTTCATGTAAAAATTATTTCCTGGACAGCAAGAGAACAGATGTTTCTGTGCTGTAACTGTTCTGCACAGTGGATTTTCTGTGTCACACACACACAACAGTGCCACTGGGTCCTCGCTTCCATGCCTAATCACTACATGTAGGTCCATGACGCAGTCATGGTCACAGGCTTTTAACACCGCTGTCTTGCTCAGCTTTTTCTGCTTTGTCCTACTCATTCATGAATTCATCTGTACGTGTGAAGGCTTGTTTCATTTTTAAGCATGAATAAAGTTCATCAAGGCCATACAAATAAGAGTGAACATTTTTCTAATTGTAATATTTTTGGTTTGCAAAAGTTGATTTGTGATTTTCAGTAGTGGGCACAGTTCAGCTAATCGGTTAATAGCAGAACTAGCTTATCGTTTAGCAGATTTAGCATGTTTGCTAACCTTGGAAATCGTTAGAGGACCAATTAGCTTCTGCTAAATTAAGTTTTGCTAATTGTAAGTCCACTAAAACATTGAAGTATAAAACTTCAATTTTTATCTTTATGTCATTTAACACTAATTAAATAATAATTCTTCTTACAAGCAGTGCTTTATCTGTTTAATAGTTTAACATTAGCATAGCTAAGATTCTTGTTTAGCAGATTAGTGGTTAGTGAAACTAATTTTTTTGTTTAGCAGTGCCTACAACTGGTGATTTTAAAGGGGAGGTTGTGTATTTTCCAAGCACATAGTTCAATTCTATATCACAATCTATGTTACCTTCAGTTGTTTTAAAAATGCTGTATATATCAAAAATAGATTTGACTTTGCATCATATTCTATCTAAATGCCTTAAAATTGGAGTCTGTCTCTTTAAAAACCTCCTACTGTTTCCAACATTCCCACTTCAGCACGTCTTTATAACAGTCAAACATAACTAAACAATTTAATTGAAGCAATATAAGAGTTCAAGCTTTTGTGATATGAGGGTGTGACACATTAAGAAGTATTGTTCATTTTCCTCGTAATGCTTAATTCTGTTTGAGGTCTATGCTATTTATAGTCTCACCAGCCTGAGTTTCCAGCTAAGTTCTAATCAGTTAGACGTCCGAGTAGCAGCTGAACACATAATTAGAAACTATAATTATCCTTCATTTTCTGCGCAGTTGCGTTTGAGCCTTAAGTTAACTTCTCTTTCTCTTTCTTGTTAGCTTTTTGTTTCGTAACATGTTGTTGTTGTTGTTGTTCGACCAGTGTGTAGCCCAGTGTTGTGTTGTCTATAATTAGCTGTTCAATTTTAATGAGGCGGTTCTGAAAGGCTGAAGAAAACCACTGACCACCAGCTAGCGTAGCCTATAGCCGCATGGCTAAATTACAGAGAGGGCTTTTATTTTTCAAGGCAAAGCTTCACAGGAGCCAGGAGTTACAAACGGCAGCACACTGGGCTTTGGTGAAAAGTCAAACATGAAAAGCATTAAGTGCAAAATTAGTGTGTACACTTAACCTATTGTATAGAGAGCAATGAAAATAACTGTAATGATCCAGATACCATTAATAAAAGAAACATAAAAGAACATGATTGTTTTATGACTGAATTTGCATAAAGCTTGTTAGCTATGTTCAACAAAAGAGTTTAACAACATATGAAAATGCCCTTTAATTTATTCACTGATTAAGGTAAGGTAAATCTTAGATAAAGAAATAAATCAATACCCCCAGATAACTACTGTGAAAATAGATCTCTCCTTTCTTTGTCTTATTTTTCCTTAATCCCTTCTGAACTAGAGTCCTATGTAAGGTGACATCCCCTGCTAGGAAGTATATTTATAGTCTGGGTTAAAAGCATTTGCCCACAGAAACTCTTTTAAATGTGACCCACTGATTACAGGTCAGGACAAACTGTCAGAGTCTGTAAACTGTGACCATCAGCTTGTGGGCAAAAATAATGACTATCTGCAAATATTGTTAGACACATGCATGTCCAGGGCCAGTGTGTGGTTTAGTGCTGACGTCTGTAGAAAAAAAAAAAGAGGGACATGCTTGAGGTGGAAATGTGCAAAGTAAGTAAATAAGCGCAGAATTTGGTAGGATGCTATTTGTTTCTTTGTCCTCAATTGTACTGCTTTTATGTGAACAGGAAATTTAGCACAGCGCTCGTTTTTCTGAACCGACTGAAACGATTCATTTGAATAATGTTCATGAATGAATGTTGGTTATTTCCATCCTCACTCAGTGTGAGTTTTTAGCCAGGCCCATCTTTCCAAGAGGCCAGTCTAGGGTGAGAGAGTTCTCGTCTCCTTAGGGCCGAGGCGGTTCTCTGCTGCGCACGAATCAACGTCGTCTGCGCCGAGTTAGAGGCTGCGTTTGTTTGCCCCCGCCTTGCTTTGACGTGAACAGTGGCAGCGTGTGTGTGTGAGATGGAGAAAGATGTGTAGGGCTCAGCGGGGTGCCTGTTTGAGAGGGTGGATGCAGCACAGGGTTTTAGTGTGCTGCTTCCAACCACAAAGTGAAGCACTGAGTAACCCTGGCTTGACGCAGCAGATTTAGCACCTTCGGTCCTTCCAGATGCTTTCTCTATGCTCCTGATGACAGAAACAGGGGCATGACTGGCACTCTACTGTTAATATGAGGAAACCCACTTTATGAAGATAATTAGGTCTTAATGACCTGTATTAGGTGTATATTTATTCTCTTTAGAGCTTGTGGTTTGGGTTTAGAGCTTGGTGATAAACGCATTAAAGTAGGTGGAGAAGCAGTGACCAAAAGCTGTTCAGAAACTTACTGATTGTGAAGGAAAGTATGACAACGTTTGAAACAGTTTTCTCTGTGTTTTATTTGGTTAACTTGTTAGCTTTCAGGTTTTAATGTTTGAAACAAATTATCAGTCTGACATAATTTTCAACTTCGATTTCCTGAGTTTTGGGAGACCGGCAATCAGCCAATACGTACATGAGAAGCCAATCTTAACTGTCATCCCAAAGGTCTGAAAATCAGCCACTGTCCCCTTTTGCTCTGCTGTGAGAGAGGGTTGTTGTCCAATTAAAGCAAGTTTTTCTTTTTTCAAGGGTATTGTTGAATATTTTTGATGAAATAAGATTCATGAAGGTTGGAACCTGACAGTGTCAGCTATAAAAACCATCGGTATTGGGCAAAATCAGAATCAGCAGGTCAGGCTTTTTAAAGGTCAGTGATCAGCAATCGAGGACTGCAAGCAGTGCACATCTACTTCTTAGTGCTCGGACTACTGTTTGTTTCTCAAACCAATGGAGCTGGGTAGAGTACCCAAATGTTGTACTCAAGTAAGCTTAGCACTTAGCTGTCCAAGAAATTATTCAGGTAAAAGGTTTTTGTGTAAAATGGCTACTTGAGTAACTAATCATATCATCTAATTTAATATTTTAAAATGATGTCATCAGATTTAAAAAAAAGAAAGTTACGTGCAAATTCTGAAGAAAAATAATACAAAGAAATAACAATTAAAATATAACAAACTCTGGTTAAAACACATTTGTTCTTCACTCAGTGAAGCTCACGGTGAGCGTAGTGATACTTTTTAAAAATATCACTCAAGTATAGTAAAACATGCGGTGTAGTAAAACTACGCCTAAAAGTACATTGTTTTCAAAAAGGTTGCTCAAGCAAATGTAACTAATTAAAAGTAACAACCCACCTCTGCAAATCACCACCAGTATTTCCAAGCAATTGAATAAGATCCGAATGCTTCTCTGACTTTGCCAAATTTGGCTTCCTTTAGAAAGCACTTCTTGCAGTTTTGAATATTGTTCAAAGTCTGATGCTTTGGTGATATGTTGCACATGAGCTGACGGGGCTTCAGAGGATGTTTAAGCTTTGTTACGATTGTGGGAAAGAAACTATTTCTGAGTCCCCATTGTTCTGGTTTTAATGAAACTGTGGCGCCTCCCAGAGGGCAGCAGGTGTTGCAGGTGGGCTCCAGGGTGGGAGGTGTCCTTTAGGATGTTGTGTGCTCTGCTGCTGCAGCAGGAGGTGTGAAGGTCCATTGGGGAGAAGAAGGGGGCAGCCGAAAGCCTTTAGCTGCTTCAGTGCAGCTGTTTTACCACGCAGTTATATTACACTCCAACGCACACTCAGTAACAGAGCAGTAGAGATGTAAAAGTAGTTAGAAGTCTCTCATACTTAGATCATAGGCCTGCAAAACCAATGATCACCACACACATTAAAACACAATAAAACAAATCACACACTCTAGCCCTTCATACCACATAAAATCATAAAATACCTACCTACTCATAAAACCGCATACTACCTATAACCATCTGCAAATGTCCACCTTTTTCTCCTTTATTTAAAACACAGTGAGAATTTTTTTTCTTGGCCAGAGGTACTCTAAAACCTGAAGGTAGAAGTTGAAATGACGATGAAGGGGGTGTGGTGGTACAGCTTTATGTCCTTTGTACATGGCTGTAAAGTTCTGTAAGGGGGATTAGAGGGATATTGAGAAGTTTAGCTGCCTTTTTGATGATTCTGGTGAGGGGGTTTTGTTCTTTTTCTTCTTTTCTGTAAGGAAGTTATACAATTACGAAATTTTGAATTGGACTGGCTTGATGAGCGACCGGTACACTATATTTAAAATGTCCTGTTGGACCTTGAAACCCTTTAGCCTTTTCAGGAGAAACGTGCACTGTTGTAAACCCTATCTACATGTTGTGAGGACAGGTAGTCAGTATCTAACTACTTAAATGTATCATCCTGATCCACTACCTGCCCTTCCATCTTCCTCGACCTAGAGAGTGTGGGGTTTGCAGATACTGATGCTCCTAATTGTTCAGTTTCTGTCCTCCATGATCCATTCTAATGTCAATCCATTTTCACTGCATAAACCAACATGGTCACTGTTTCAACTTAGTTATAGAAACATTTAAACATTTCCCAAAAATTGGTTCAGTCAGGCTTTGGTTTTTCTGGATATGCAGGCATTATAGCTTCTTTAACCAGTTTTCTTCCCCGTTAGAATAGGTCAGCATTGCCATGTGCTCAACACATGGTGTATGTGCTTTAAAAATAGTGCAGTGAAGAATGTATGTTGATACGTGTCACTGCATATGTGTGAGTTCAGTTTCAGGGGGCATTTAAATGATGTCATAGGTTACATGATGGTCTGCTGCCAGAGCACATCCTGTGGCTTCTGGTACCAGGGCGCAACCCTTTGTACCCTTTTTTAACATAAAGGCATGTATTTTTGGCCTCCTTTGTTTCCCTCACATATGCTCTTCATCAGGGCAAAATAAAATAAGACATGTTAAAAGCATATGAGACTGATCAGTTCATTTAAGAGTCAGAGGTGGGGGAACAGCACTAACAACCAACGCAACAACAAAAACAACATCAAAAGAAAATAATGATCAGTTCAATGGTAATATGAATGGAGAAAGAAACAAATCACATCAAGACGATTGAGTCAAAGGAAATAGAAAACAAACTTACGAGGAATTCCAGATTTTATTCATACCAGAGCAACATGGTACTGGCCTCATTAAGAGAAGACAAGCCTGATACTTCTGGAGCTAATCCATTCAGTGGTTCAGGAGATGTTTTGCTAACAGAAACACACGTTGTTCAGTGTGTGGCGACCTGTTCTGCCATCACACTCCTAAAACAACACAAAAATGCACAGTAAAAGTTTTTTTTCTCTCCTTACACAAATGCTTACTTCCTGTAAAACCTGAGCACGGACCAAGGGAGTGGCTGTGGCCTGATGCTGCAGTGGTTAAACCTGGCACTGACCAGCAATGCAGACCAAGACGGAGCCTGACAGCACTTTCTGTCAAATGAGTATTTATGTAACAGACGATGCAGACATGGAGGTCAGGGCTGTACCACCATCTACCGTGTAATTAGTGAGAGGCTCAGAGATTCTGCAAATTCTCAGCTAGCAGCACAGAGCACTACATGAAGACACAAGTATGTAAGGTGACAGCAGCAGAAGTACTGGGGGCTATATGAATGCTAATTGTCCTGTAGTTTTTTTTTGGGGGGGGGGGGAGAGGCGTGGGTGGACATTTTTTGCAATCTAAAATATTTAATATTTTTACAACTATTTATCCTCTAAAAATACACTAGGTTTGGCTACTTCTACCTTTTATAACTTTAAGATTTTAGCTTTTTTTAAGCTTGCTTGAGCCTTTTGCTATTTTAAGCTTTCTGCTACACTTCTACTTTTCATATTTAGCTAGTGTTCTTCAATTAGCCTTTTGCTACATTCAGTCTTTACCGAGCAATTTTCTACTTTTGGTTTTTAATTAATATTTTGCTTCTTTAAGCTTTGAGCCAGCGTTCTGCTTCTTTTAGCCTCAACAACTTATTTTTCAGCCTCTTAAGCACATTTCGTCAAAGTCACTCAGCACTTAGCGTTCAATTAGCATTTTCACAGTGAATATGATTTGTCTAGTTTCTGATTGGGCTGCATTCATCAACATGGTTCAGAAATTGCTCTAAAACACAGCAGGGCTGTTGCTCAGCTTTGTTCTGTATGAAAAAGAGTTCAAATCAGGGAGGAGAGTCATGGTTTAGAAGCACTTAATTCTTCCAAAACTGCAATTAGGCATGACGGCCGCAATATGATTGTAATGATGATGTATTAGGTTAATTAAAGTCAAGTGATTACCCCATTAAAATATTTGACTAACCATTGTGTATATGGGAAAAACACACTGGAATAATAATAGTTTGGCTCTCTGGCTCTCTTTTGAACGGATTTCTTGCCAGCAGCTACTGAAAAAGTTTCATTTTTAGCTCAAGAGAATTGCAATGATCTTCTCTAATCAATGATGATTTTATGGTAATAATAGTTTTATTTTTCGCATGCAAAGGTTTGTCTGTTAAAGATGAAATATTTATTTTACTGTTCAACAAGCAAACATATCTTTATATTTTATAATTGTTTTTATAAGGAATGAATCATTCCAGATGGTGAAAAAAAGGAAAGATACAGTAGATTTTGGCACAAGAGGAAATTCGAAAGGCACTCATAAAGAGTTCAGCTTTTAATTAACTCTTAAATCTATGACTCATATAGGGGAAAATCCAGGAAATTTTCATTTTTAAAGATTTATAATAATTTTTTATATTTGTGTTCCTGCAGAGACAGACTGACATCAATGTTCCTTAGCCTGTGTGAATGTTGGGCTCAAACAAACTACCACATGGAGACACAGATTGCTCCTATTAAACTTCTGTCTGAGCGATAACTGAGTACAGTGGAGTTCATGTAACGCCTGCCATCAAGGATCTTCTACACAGCTGGAGGATATTCTTAGCCAACATGTTCTGTCCAGAAGCAATGACACAACAGACAGTGAATATCCTAATAGTTACTGCTGTTCAAGTATTTCTTCAAAATTTAACCACTATATCTTTAGTGTCAACTCTGTCTGTTAGCTAAATATCTCATAAACCAGTCCACAGATTTTAACAAACGTTTCAAGAATCAATGATTAGTTGTGCCTCTACAACTCCTTAATATTTAGGTTAAATCCAATAAAAGACGGCAGCTACAGCCAACTGAATATAGAAAACACAAAAGCTGCTAACGCTGCTAACATTGCTAAAGATGGCATTTTAAATTTAAATTCAAAATGTGTTTATTGAAAACAATATGGATGGTTCCTGTGGCAGTTTGGAATGATGTCTTGTAGGGAACGTTAGTCGCGTCTTTGTTAGTCGCGTCAACGTTAGCAGCGTCAGCGTTTGTTGCAGGATGATGACATCACAACAAGCCACGCCCCAACGGCAAAGGCTGCATTCCATTCTGCAATTTTCTGATGTAAGCTTTAACTTTTAGCTACAACATTTATATTTAGATTTAGAATTTAACATTTAGACGACATGTAAAATTTTAACTGAACATTTATTAAAAATCTGCAAAATATAAAAAGATTGAGATAAATAATGAAATGTTAGTGGAAATTGTTTTTAATTTGAATTTTACACTCAGAAAGTGAGCTAAATAATGAAAATGAGATATTTTTTAACATTTAATTTTACTCTTAGCGCCCCCCAGCAATATGAATACCTGGACTTAAGTTTAAGATAAATTTCAGAAAGTTTGTGTCAAGAACTGAAAAACTAAGTGAATCTCCTTTTGGCCCTTAAAGAGGGTTTATATGTGTGTATGCTGTATTTCTTCCTCTGTATGTGATTGGGTCTGTGTTTTCTGCTGAAATCATTATGCTTCTTTCTGTTGAAAGCATTTTAGTGCACACAACAGTTCATTTTCATTTGTTGACCTTCTCAGTGTGGTTCAAGCTCAGATAGGCAGATAACAATTTGCTCCTGTTTCACTGGCTTCATCTTTCCTTCCAGTGTTCTCTCCCTTCATTTCCTCAGAGTGCTGTATCACAGCTGCTTTTCCTGAGTCTCTTTCTTGTGTCACATGTGGAGCTGGTTCACCGTCACCAGTTTCTGATCTCTTCTTCATATGCTGGCTCTCTCTTTGCCCCATATGGCTTTTCTTCTTCTTCTTCTTCTTCTTCTAGTACTTTATCCACAAACCCCAAGGCCTCCCACAGAGCAGTAACGGGTGAATTACAAGCATCTGTTAATGTTTGCTGCTTTATTTTATTCTTGAAATTTAGAAACCAAAAAAAGGAACTAAACAGTAGAAGGAAACTACAGGACAGTATTTGAAAAATATTCAGGAAAAAATATGTTGAGCAGTTCAAACCAGCAGCTGATAAGCTTTGTGTCAACACAAAACAGGAAATGAGGACCAGCAATCTATCTAGTTGTTATCCAAAGATAACAAAATCAATTTACATTAGCCTCACGGATGCTACAAAGAATATTTTTGAATGTTTCAACAGAGCCATGGCTTGCCATTTTGCCCCAGGGTGTTCCACCATAACCAACAGTTTTTGTGTGAATAATTTGGGAAATAAAACAAAAATAAACTCCCAAAAGGCATCAAAGGTAAAAAAAAAAAATATATATATATATATATATATATGCTCATATGCCTCATTTAGTCATGATCTGCAAAGACCTGCTAAAAAAAGTAAATAATTCATCCCTAAACCTACTTTTTTTATGGTTAAAAGCCCACAAAGCAGAAGATTGTGATCATTAGAGCATTTTAGGGTCAGTGTTTCTTCTAGTTGATCATGAATAATAATAATATTAATCCTTTTAGATTTTCTTTTCCATACCGTTGTATTTATTTTATTGGACTTTAAATTAATGTACAGTATATTTATATAAAGCTGATCTGTATAAAACCACAGATTATTCTTTGGTCTGGTTGACTATTCTGTAAGTCATGTAGAGATTTATATGCGTCACATGTGTACTCAGCTGGAAGAATAAAGCTCTCTGTGTTGTACTTCTAATTTCAGCTTCTTAGTGGCTACATGCACATCCAAGCATGAAACCTAAAGCAAACAGATAGCAAAGGGCTAACGCTCCATCTGCCTGAGAAATTCTGCAGGTGTTTAAACTTGTGAATGTTTGTGAAGCGCGTATACAAAAAAAAAACAATTATTAGACATGTAGCGGCAGTTTTTTATTTACTCTGAAAGCTGCTCACATGTCTGCTCATAGTTAGCACAGTGGATGTGGAAAAAGATGGCTCAAACATGAGACCTAAAAACTCACTCATGACTCAGCAGTATTACCACTAAACCCCAAAACATGAGTGTTACATGTTTAAAATATTTCCCTCATAAAACACATGGTCATGTTGAAAGAAGTAATAAATCATGTCATGGAGATGACAGATCACTTTCCATTGCTGTGTTCTCACAGATCATGAAACTATTGATCAAAGTGGGAGATATTGTGAGAAAAACACTGGAATCAAATTCCATGTTTAAAAAAAAACAAAACTTCTGAAAAACAGTTAACTAGTCTATTTTGGTTCAAGCTCTGAGCCAAAGGGACTGTGTTGTAAACAAACAATTAAAGTGGCGTGTTTTCTGCTTGTCTGTCTATGTTTAGCTCTGAGCAGAGCCTTCTGTTGCATCATAAATGTGTTGGTGAAGTTAAATACAATAAATCTATAACCAACCTCCGGTTGAGGTACTTTTAAAGCAATTTGACAAAACAAGTAAATATACAGTATATTTTTTATTATACTAAAAGTTATTTTTAATCATATAAGCAGTGGTGGGAACAGTTCAGCTAATTATTGGAGTTAGCTTCTCATTTAGCTTGTTAGCTTTTTTGCTAACCATCAATTCAAGGATTAAGTCACAAAGTGGTGAAATAGGCATATAGTAACAACTTTATTTTGTCAAGTATAATGAATAAACACCTTATCTACAGGTTGTTTAAAATAAATATCTATATAATATTTTATTTTTTGAGCAGGACCTACAAAAAGCATGACTTTGAAAAGAAAAGACTTATTTGTCATATTCCCTGTGATATAGCAAAGCATTTTTCATTTCAAGCTGACAAATCTTAATCTCCAAATATTGTTTGCACTTTCCTCTTTAAAATTACATTAAAAATTCCTTATTAGATTAACCTAAAATTTGAATTCAGACTAAATATCAATGGGTTATCCTGATTAAGACAAACGCATTATGTGCAACAACTTTCTGCCACTAACTACAGTAAGTTTTAAGACAGAGGGAAGTGAATGTGCTGTAATATAACAGTAAAAATGTACAGTATAAGTATATTTTGTTTCTCTAATGCATTTTTATAACTTTTCTGACCTTTTGTAACAGAAACAACAATATTTGACTATTTTTCCTTCCAGTTTTAGTTATGTGTCACCAGTGGTGTTTTTGTGTGGCTTCAAGGCCCAGTCATTTATGCACAATGATTTTCCAAATGTGGTGCGAGTTTTATGAGTTTGGTGCTGAAGTACAAATACTCAGGCCAAAATGTTGCCCAGTTTTAGTTAGTTTATAATTTCCTGGTTGTTGTTACTATGAATAGTTATAGAAGTACACAAAAAATGGCCTGTTTGGATCAAAACAAGTTTTGTTTTAGCTTGTTTAGCCGCTGGTGAGATAATGTGCAGTTGGAGCAAAACAAATTTCTTATTACTATATCATTACAGGGATTTAAATGCAAATACAAAATAAGCTCAGTTTTTTCTTTGTAATTTTATTTTTTTCATACAGCAAATCTGTGCATTAAACTCCTTCTGCCCCATTCTGTACTGCGTAATTAATTTTCCACCAGTCTAGAAAACAGACTTTAAAAGTCCCCTCCGTTTGGCTTTTCTTTATAGGGGTGAGTTGGAAAAATCACTGGTCAGTCAAAATGGTCACCGGCAGACTCTTTGTCCATAAGGGCAGCAGGGTAGAAAGACATCTGGTGTCGTGCCCACATGCCCACAAGGCAAGACAAGGTACGTACAAACTGCACAAGCATTCTGGTGCTAGGAAGTTGACCTGATGGGTTGTTAGTTTACCAAAATTCATCAGAGCATCACATCCTGTGCTTATTGATGCTGATTTAATCTCTCCAGAATAGTGTATTCAGGGAAGAACGTCAACCATTTTTTGTCTTGTTGAGGTGGTTTTGCCCCACTAAACATATTTGTTTGGTTTAAAAGATGACAAACATTTATGAATAAGTAGGCTGCAACTAAGTGAAATAAATGTGGATTCATGTGCGGCTGTTGTTCTGGTAAGAAGTTGCTGTTGTTTACTTTCCACATCAGTAAACTTCTCATATTTAGCTTTGTGCATCATGTTGTAGCAATGATTTGTATTAAAATCCTTCATGGCAGACAGCATCTGGAAGCAGAGTAAATACATAGGTTTACCTTGGAGTTCTGTGAACATATAGTCTACCTCTCTATATACAGTATGTTTTACTTAAAAAAAGCCCTCAAAGCAGAGCTTAGATTCTAAGAGCTGCTATGCTCTTTTTAAGTAAAAAAATATACATTTTTGGGGGCAGGCCAAATGGAAGTCACCCGCAGGCCAGATGCAGCTCAAGAACAGCCATTTGACCATTCCTGCTCTAAGGCTTTAATAGACAGACTTGAACAAGATTAGTAAAAACAAATTAGGGTCCTCCTTTTTGTTTTTTGCTGCTACATAAAATATATAAATATGTTTTCCTATTTATCAGTATTTGCTCCCATTAGAATCCTTAACTCAACAAAGCAATTGATGTTTTAACTGTAATATCGTACCACTTGATGAGAAAAGTTTTTTAATATTCAACCTGCAAATAAAAAGATTTTAGTTTCAATTTGTTTTTGCTTAGTTTACTCACTTGTGTTGAGCTTCTTACACATTTTCATTTTTAAATAGGTTACAGTCGTAACACTGGTATGGTTGTAAATGAAATGCTTGTGATTCAGGTGTCGGGGGTCCTGCAGCAGTGTAGTTTTGTATGCTGCTGGACTAGTCCTTGCTTTACATGCTTGAATGGGCTCACTTGATTTCACTCACTGGGCTTCACTCCACTCCGTTTCATTAACCGCCTTTTTGCTTTTTCAAGTTTTAAACACCCACCAACGTCCTCTAACTTATTTGTTCTACACGTAAAAGTTTAGGACATTTTGTTTCATCGGCATCATCTTTACCACTAAGATGAAATGTACAACACAGCTTTTGTTCCTGAGTCTACGTTTTTTTTTAGTTACGTAGAAAAGAAAACTAAAGTGCCATCTTCCTCTCATTGTAGTGGTGCAGACGTACATCCTTTTCCCAGGAAGATGGAGCGAAGCCAAGTGTGACAAAGTGAAAGCAACCAGTCAGCACAATCACAGGTGTCACTTGTTTATGTCCATTGAATTGAGCAATCAGCATTTACCATAGTGGCTCTTTTTGCAGATCAGCTCCAAAGTTAGACAATCAGCAGCTGGAACTCACCTCACACCTGCTGGTTTCGCTTCGTGTCTGTCTGTGTGGCTAACTCAAAAATACACCGTTTTAATTTTGTCTCTATGTTCTGCATTTGTATAATTCTGATCCACAGTGTGGAGAGAATTTTATTCTGAGTGAACTGACCAGTTAAAGCTTGTGTGTCACACTCATGTCCTTTGGCTTTCCAGAAAGCTCCCCCAAAACCCATTTTCGTTGCAGTACAGAAAGGACTGACCTCTGTTGAGCCACTGCATCACAGATCTGGAAAGAAATAAAGATCAATATCGGGACAGAC